>PPLJ03000008.1:600000-763746 GCA_003707785.3 Danielia oregonensis
TCTGAGCCGTAAATCACATCACTCCACTGTTCTTGGTTTTCTAGCTCTTCCTCGAAGTTATCGTAAATCTGTGCTAATTCGGCAAGATCGTCTTTGTCGTTTCTCCAGTTGTGGTAACGAAGGCCAGGGACAAGCAAGAGCGGCAACCTTGAGTCGTCCAATTGTAGTGACACTTTTTCATCCACACTGATAATAACTTCGGGGATGATATGGAGCCACTTGGCAATGAGAGAATATTTTTCGCCTTGTGTTCCCATGACAGTATCGACGGTCTTGTCAAGCTCCGGAATGCGCCATCTGTAGATTGCACGCTCAGGAATGAATCCATAAGTCTGGAGAAACTCTCCCACTTCAGCAGTTGGTGAGTAGCTTATACAAACCTCCGTGTCTTTGGGCACTGCGTTTACGAGACGGAGTAATACGTCTTCTGTTTGCCTGTCTACGTCGAACACGGCATTGTTTGCTGCAGCGTGGTTGGCAAAGTCGAGCATAGGCACAAGTGTGATATTGGTGGTGAAGTCTTCACCAACATCAGCATGCGGGATCTCCAACACCCGCAGTTTCACTGCTTGATGGAGAGCGAATGCAGTCTCAAATGGCATGTGCTGCTTCCACTCTGCGAGCTTCTCGTAATCTCCTCTGACCTTGCGTTTTTCCATTATGAGCGACTGAATCACAGCATCTGAGTCGTCATCGGAATCTTCAACGTCAAGGATCTCTGTTGTCCGCAACACTTCAAGGTAGGGGTCAATGGGCGTGGAATGGCCCATGGATTGCAAAATTGAAAGAGCCCACATATAGCTGCGAACAATTGCTGTTTCGGTTGTAGCAGCGCCGCTTTGAAGAACACTCCTGATGACGTGTGCAACCTGCGCCGAGTCGTCGCCTTTCTTCATCTCTCCTGCCAATTCAAGCAACGTGGAAATATCGTAGGTGCTTTTCCTTGGGATTCGGAGAACAATCTCGTCTTCAGGAAGGTCTTCTTTCGTGAAGATACCATATCCTCCGAGAGCAGACTTTTTAACCTCTATGGAGTCGTGACTATACACCCCATTTTGATGTGCCCAGGTAAGTAGTTGATCCATATGCGTAGTGTGCAGTATTGAAGATGCTCTTATAAGTACAATTTAATTATTTTTTAAGTGTTATTGAGTACAAGTTGGGACTTTTGGACCTACTCAGAGGTGTTTCTTTCCACATAATATCAAGATTACAATAATATTTTTGACATTATATTCATGTTTTCAATTCTCACAAACATATACCTTTGGCTGCGAAATCAGTTCAATTCAAATACGACTTAAACGACTGATATTGATAACTAGCACTTGAGCTCCTAACGCCGTCTCTCGCTTCGTATCGTCGGTCCATATCGTCGCTTTCTTTCCACCTTCTTCACTCCTACGTCTCTATACACCCGTACACCATATCCCAGATAAAAATTTATATTACTACAACCATGTCTTGGGACGACGAAGATTTTGATATTCCTACCACGGCACCAGCTGCAGCCTCTTGGGAGGACCAGGACGAGGAGCCCTTGATGGACTCCTGGGACGTGGATGAAGATGAAGTCGCCAAGCAGAAGAAAGCCGAGGCGGACAAGAAGAAGGCCGAGTTGAAGAAGAAGCAGGACGACGCCAAAGCCAAGAAGCTCGCTGCCAAGAGTGGTGAAGTTAAGCTCATGGACATCGACATGGTCGACGAAGCCACCAGAAGAGAATTATTGAGGAAAGCCGAGTTGGTGGCCGATTTGAACAATGCGGCTGACTTGTTCGGCGGCTTGGGTGTTGCTAGCGACAATCTCGACGACGTGATTGCTCACCCCAGAGAGAGACTTGCTGTCAAGCTGAAGCCTGTCGTTACCAGAGAGACTCCTTTGGAGGAGCTTCCTGTGTTCCAGCCTTCGAACAAGCAGGAGTTCGAGAAGTTGAGAAAGACCATCGGTCCTATCTTGACGGATTTGGCGGAGGACTCGTTGTTGAACTACTCCTCGAGTTTGGCGATTGACTTGATCAGAGATCTTGTCCAACCATTGAGTGTTGCCGACTTGAGAAAGGTTATTTCCACGTTGCAGGTTGCACAGAGAGAGAAGGAGAAGCAGGAGAGACTTGCTAGATTACTGAAGTCTGGAGGTACTGCCACAGGGGGTGCGGGTAAGAAGAAGGCCAAGCCTTTGGTCAAGACCAACAACAACGAGTCTTTCAAGCTTGACGAGGACTTCGATGACTTCGGCGACGATGACTTTATGTAATATGGATCAGCTCGCTGGGACAGCGGGGGCCTCCTTAATAGACAGCATATGGAGATGAGTAGAACCGATAATTTTCCTCGAGACAACAACAGTAACCTACGAGTCAGGAGCACAAGGATCATAGCCTCGACGTTACATAAGATAAAGGCCTGTGCCAGATCAATGTTGAAGGTAGTCAACTTCAAGGTCACGTGCATATATCAAAAATTTCCATACATACTACTAGCCAACTTGTGGCATGAGTTTAAAGGATGCCCTCGTGCGGGTGACCCGTGTGGCTCGACATTTAGAGCTTCGACAACCCCACGCCATAAGCACAGACCAAAAGCTACCGCCTCCGCCGGCGTACAACCAGCATCCTCCAAGAACAAGAATTCCAAAAGACCAGTTACAAAAGTTACGCCCACATTTGCGAGGGTTCCAGAAGAAGCGATACCAGAAATTCTTGGAGCCATTGAAAATGCCCGAGCTCAAGATCTACGATGACTCCCCGGCACCTTATAACGTTCCGAAAGCTGAAGCCAACTTGACATCGAAGAAGAGTAAAGACCGTATCGACATATTCAACAACTTCCTTAGTGAGCGTTTCACATTCAACAAGATGCTTGACTTCTTAGTGGGGCTCACGCCCACGCGATTGAAGTCTGAAGAGACTATTTCAGATGCCGGAACGCTAGCAGGTGTTTTGAAAGAACAGGAAAGACAGTACACACAGGGGGCAAGTCAAGTTCCCAGGTTCCACTTCCAGGAACTCCCTCCCATTCCTCAGCCCTTGACGGCTGACTCCTTTCGAGACTACATCTATTTCTTGACCCATCTGCGCATACTATACAAGAACTCCTCCTCTCTAGAGAGTGGAATAGTACCGGACATCCTTCTTTATACGCATCACTTGGACAATACCGAGTTCAAGCCTTTCCGGTCGGTTGATACCTTCAACTACCTCATAAAGTACTTTGGCTATGACAAATTCCAAAGCTCGTTTGCTCGAGAACTATTGCTTGTCATGTCCAAAGATGGACACAAACCCAACATCGGCACTATCAATGAGCTACTCAAGATTTGCAGAAAGCATTCAGATCGCAGATCCTTGGTAAGCACTTATAGTGTAGTCATTAATTACCTTGTTTTGGTGAAACGCATGAATTTGGAGATCAACCTAACCACGTGGAACAGAATCTACGATTGCATCGACAACATCTTCTTGAAAGAACTGTTTGTCAACAAAATGTCTGCCATCAATCTTCCTATTCTGCACAATATGTGCAACAGCATCTTGAGAGACTTTGCCACTACCACCTCCGATACTCAGGAGGTCGTGGACTTCATAGAAAAGGACCTCAACAGACCCAAATGGAGGGATGACCCAAGAATGTTGGATAAAGTCTTACATCATAAAATTATTCATCTTGCGACGGCTGAAGATTTCGGAGAGGTGTGGCACGATCTTATGAGCAATCCGATTGATGGAGTCACCCTCAAGAGTGTTATCAACTCGCTCTGGTCAAACCCGCGCCTCCAGAACAGGACTTACTTGATGCTTGCAACTTACCTCAAATTGAAAGATCGTCTTGATTTCGTTCCTGCTGAGGTGTATGGGACTTTGTTTGGGGCTATTTGTGAAGAGAGTCTCGACACAGTAGCTGTCTCCAAGCTCGCACGTTCGTTGATCCACGTTGAAGCCCTTCAGAAATTGAATTTGCCGGTTGAGTTCAACGAGTACTTGGATGCGACAGGAGAAACAAAGAAAGAATCTCCAAAGATCCCGGAGCATTACAGAATGATGAAGCGACTCTCCAAACACAACTTGACTGACCTCGAGGCCAGAGTCCTCTATTGTCAGCAGGAGATGAGATGTCCTATGCCATGGGACTCATTGAGTGAAACTGAAAGTTCTGAATGGGAATCGACGAAAGCTGAGTTGGATGCTGATGCGAAGTTCTGGGAGAACTCTACGACAAAAGCGAACAAGATAGGACTTGTGGTGGCTGAATCTCCAGTGCCTGGGGAAGTTATCCACAACTACAGAAGAGTCAACTCTATCAACATGGGAATAAGCAGAGACATTGTTTTGATCCAGAAACTACAGAAAGGATTCGAAAAGCAAACAGAGGACGAAATGGCCAAGAGAAACATATACTCTCGGCAATCATGATCATGTATATATAATTTTAGTGCATTCTTAGGTATATTCGCACACCGTAACTAATTCACGTGACAGCATCAGATCATCAACACTTCCCATGACACGGTTCGCCAACGCGTACTGGTCTCCAGATTATCGATCTGGGATTGACAAGCTCTTGGAGCAGCTGTTGTCCTCTTTGGGCCAGCTCCACGAGCTTCGGAAATTTGTTTTCAGCTACATGAACTACTACCATTCCAACGGAGAGTTTTTGGCGAAGTTGGCAGTCGACAGCACTCCAATGGATAGCCAATTCCGCAGATTAGGCCAACGTCGTTTGGTGAGTGCTACTCGCAAAATCGCAAGCAAGCAGGAGCCGGAATTGGGCATGGATCACTTCTTCCAACAATTTGTCGAACGTACAACGTTTGATCTGCGTGGGCAGCTGGAATTGGCCTCCACCATCGACAAGAAAGTTTTGGAGTCGCTAACTGCTTTCATCAAACACCACGAGCCCCAAATCAAAGCAACTATGGAGCATCTCGAAGAGCTATTCAATGAGTACGAAGCTTCTTACGTGAACATGGAGACGCTCAAGCACAAATACCAGTCGTTTGTGAGACTTGGCGAGTTCTCAAGCGAGGACCATCGTGCTGAACCCGAGGAACCCGAAGAGAGTGAACCAAATATAGTTTCAACACCTCCAAGACCAACCGTGCAATCCGTTACAAGTCCCTCGGCTACACGGGCTCTTGAAATAGACTTCCCTCTCGCCATTGGCGGGGTTCTTCGCTTCAACACATCATCGGAATTCGCAGGTTTTCTTGCCTCAATGATCGCATCCATTTCGACAATCAAAAGAAAGATAAACTTTCCTGGGTACCGCAATGAGATCTTTAGCAGTGACCAGTTATGTGAGTGGCTCGTCAAGAACAGAAACTACGGATTCAATCCCACTCGTTTGAACCTCGAAAGACTAGGACAGGGTCTCATAGATATGAAGCTTTTGATTGGCACTGGTGTTTTTGGTAAAAAGTTTAAGAGTGAAGGCATGTGGTTTGAGTGGTCAGAACAGGCTATCCAATATTCTCAGGGCGAAGAGGCGACTTTGGAGGTGATGTCGCTGCCATCACAAGCACTTGCAAGTATGAAGCTTGACGAAACGTCGAAATACCTCAACGATGTGGCCCAATCCACGTCCAAGACATTCAACGGTATGTTCAAATCAATGCGGAGCTCGTTGATGAAACCTAAATTCCTGGAAGATGGCATAAAAGAGTTGGAATCGAAATATAATGAAGCATATGAAGAGCTTCAGCGTCTCAAGCATCTCCTCGACCTTGAGATCTTTGACAAGTCACAGGTATTGGAGAAGTTTGAGAAGCTTAGGATTGACATCATTTACCGGAGTTTGGCAACCTTGCTGGAAATAATCTACAATAGCTCATTGCAATCGACCACCACATTGCGTGAGTTCGCATCTAAGACCATTGAGGACCTCAACAAACCTGAGTATCACGCTAACGATTTTCAAAGGATGCTTGAGCGTTTCAGTACCGGTATCTACTTTCCTTCAATTGTTTCGCCAGATGTGTTGAGCAACAGACACCTTGACACCAGTCAACTTAATACCAATTTCCAAAACATCAAAGTGAGCTTCAATCTCTATAAGGATATACCTTTGCAGGTCAAAATGTCGACATTAACGCCCTTGCTTAGTCTCCAGTCGATTCCTCAAATTCTATTTAAGTTGATCTCGATACTTTCTTCCGCTGAACAAGGAGAGTTGCTGAAGTTGTGGCTCGATCCAGTGAAGCACCAGGAATACTGGCTGGTGAAGTATGAAATCATTAACGCTGTTCAGGAATACACTCCTGAAGCAGGAGTCAACATTCACGATGAAATCGCTGTTGAGGGTGCAATCATCAATTCTATTGTGGAAATCTTGAAGGGCAAAGACCCACTTCGGATCGTAAACTTCTTGAAGAACTGGCTTCTTGAGACAAGTGATGCCATTATTCCATGTATGGTTTTCGACTCGTTGGTGGGGAATTACAGACGCAGTGGTCTCGATATTGAACAGCAGCAAGCAGAGACTATTCGCATCCTCAGCACCATCCCAAGAAGTAACCTCAGCTCGCTCGTCTACATTTTAGAACATATCTCTTCGGTGTTTGAACTAGGGAAGCTTGATGGATTCGGATCAAGTGATGAGATAAATGCAGAGAACGGCAAAAGCGAAGAAATTGAGCAAGCGGTCGCTAAATTGAACTCGATGGAGGCAATTGCTACTGTGCCGTTCCTTCACCTCATTCTCCGGCCCTCCGTTGTCAAGAACGCATCAGGCTTCAAACCTCCAATTGAAGAGTATAACCGTGCTCTTCAGGACTTGCTCAATCCCCAAGTCCGCTTCAAACTCTTTACGAGCCTCGTGGCCAATGAGAAGAATTATATCCAGCGCCAAGAGCTTCAAAAGAAAAGCTTTGCTATTCCCAAGCCTGTGGAGCGCCCAGCTGAAGTTGTAGTCACTGAGACTACTGATGCAATTTCACCCGGGGTTGAAGTCACACCTACTACTCCCACAAAAGCGGTGATAACTTCTGCTCCTCTCAAAAGTCCGCAGCCTATGAGTGATAATTTCGCGTTACGCCCTTTCAGGACTGGTGTAACACCTCGTCCCACGCCGACTAGTTCTCCAAGCCATTCTAAGAAACGCTCTGTTGATTTACAGACCATGACGAAGAGTGGAAGCACTAATTTCCTAGCACCAACGCTAGATATCGAATTTGGTGAGTGAGTATGTATTGGTATTTATGAACGCATATCTTTCATTATCTTCTGCTTTGCAACGTCGCTCATGTTGATTTTTTGAACCTTCCTAAGCTGCTTCAAGCTGAAGACTAACAATATGATCAAGGCAACAAAAGAGACACTGACCACAACCTCCATTCCCCCATCAGTCTCCTCGATGAAATTCTCCAAGTTCATACCATATAATGCACCAATATATAATGCAACGCCCATGGAAAGTAAACCAATGGAAAACTTAAGACCAAGCAACATCAATTCGTTTCTGTTCGAGTCCAACACGAACTTGATGATCTCCTCTGACGTCTTGATCTGCGATATGAGATTCTCCACCGTTTGCACAATCTCATCGATTGTAGTGTAATACGACTCTAGTAAAAGCTCGACCTCCTCGTGATTGAAGGAAACTCTTGGTTTTCCCTCTGCATTAGCTGTCAAGTACAATTCGTTGAGTTCGTCATCTTGGTTAAGCAAGTCATCTAGTAGATCACCTATCAACTTTGCTTTTTGGTGGAATTGTGCTAGTTTCTTGGACTGAATCAAAAGGTATCGCAACTTGGGACGTTCAATGGAAGTGTCCAAGCTGCTCAAGATGTTGCTCAACACAGTCTTGTGTACATGCATCTCTGTGTTTAGGTTAGATGTGACATCGACTAAGATTGCTTCCAATGCACGAAACTCGTAGGGCAAAGTGGAAGCGTCTGGGTGATTGGTCTTAAGCCGGACGGATAACTCTTTCAAGAAGGTTCCATGCGAATGGGACTCGTTGAACCTTGTGCCTGATCCCAGTGTCATGCTATCAAATATCACCAAGGTATCACACTTTATCAACGCCCGGATGTTGAGCAAGTTCAACAAAATGCAGTTCTTCCGTGTTACCAACAGAGGGACGAACTCCACGTGAACCCCTTGTCCTACCTTGCCCGTTTGAGTGTGTGATCTCACCATCTTTCGCAAGTCTCGAGGCACAATATCGTAGTTCTTCAAGAACTCCAGCTTGCGAATGTTCTTTCCGTGCATAACCATGTCTCCATTCTTATCGTACACTGTGCAGCGTACGTACTCATTATCAGGAGGTGCTTTGTTCGACAGCAATGTATTTGTGATGAAGACATCATTGAAAACGTCCTGAAAGCGAGGTTTCGAAATGCTAAACTGCCGTAGACCACGTGCAATGCAGATAGGTTGCCTGAAATATCGAGCGATCATGTAGATGTGTGATTTATGAGGTAGGTAGTGGAGATGCAATTAGTAGGTCTATATCAAATATCAAATGTGGAGACACCGCGAATACATAAATCATTCTGAACTTCTTCAGCAAAAGACATGAGCATTCATAGGGCCTAGCTCAACTCGTTCACTTATCCGAAAAGCAATTTCAAAATACAGACTCTGCTGATACCCCAGAGTCAACCAAAAATATACATAATGCTGAACTCGATGCTTAACAGGATATCAAGCTCCGACGAGCTCGAAGTATACGAGGAGGTGGGTAGAGGAGGCTTCGGAGTGGTCTATCGAGGTATAATAAAGGCTACGGGTGGAGAAGTGGCTATCAAACAGATCGACTTGGAGCACGAGGAAGCAGACTTACACGAGGTCAACAAAGAGATACAGATATTGTCTGAGTGCCGGCTACCACAGATCACCAAGTATCTTGGATGCTTCGTCAAGCTGTACAAGTTGTGGGTGATAATGGAGTATGTGGATGGAGGTTCGCTATACGAATTGCTACAACTGGGCCCTGTGGACGACGAAATAACTCTCGCGTTGATTGCCAGGGAGATTCTACTAGCCCTAGACTACTTGCACAATCTGGGGAAGATTCACAGAGACCTCAAATCGCAGAACATTATGCTAAACCGTGACGGAGACGTGAAGTTGACAGATTTTGGAGTTTCAACACAGCTCTCTTCTAACTTCTCTCGAAGAAATACTACAGTTGGCACTCCTTACTGGATGGCCCCGGAGGTTATCTTGAATAATATGGGCGGACACAGCTACAAGGCAGACATCTGGTCGTTCGGATGCTGCATGTACGAGCTAAAGAATGGGAAGCCACCTCTCCAGGAACATTTTCCACCTATGAAAGCACTCCGGCGCATGTCTGCTTGCACAACCAACGCCGACTTTTTGCAGCTCATAGGCTTGGAAAGCTCTGGGTGGCCCGAAGCTTTCAAAGATTTTTTGAAGAAGTGTTTTGTGGTTGACCCAAAGGAAAGACTATCGGCATCGAAGCTCTTGCGCCATAAGTTCCTTGCACTGATCAAAGGAACGTCAGGAGAGGTCAAGCGTAAGAACTTGCGAAAACTCATCACTAGAAAACACTTATGGGACCAGGAAAATCACATTGTGAAAACAAGGAGATACTACGCTCCGACAGAGATTGCGCTCAACCAGGAGAAATGGAGAAACGGTGACGGAGGGGCGGCTGACCGAAGCATCCATTTCGACTTGAGTAGCATACAAGGCTCGCCCGAGCCTGAGTTTGTTGCACCGTCCAAAGCGTCCTCAAGAACTGAGCAGTCTGTTTCACCGTCAGCAGCTTCTGTGACCTCTAAGAGTGAGCGTCAGGTCAGCAAGCCGGTCAAAGCAGAGCTCGTTAAATTACTCAATAAGGTGTTTCACAAGATCGAACTGCGAGCAAGCTTGTCCACCGAGCAGTACGATCAGCTCGTTCAGTTGAACGACAGCCTAGTGGCACTTTATATACCTGTTCAGACCGCAGACTCGTCGCAGAAAGTGTTGTTGAGTCTGTATCTCAAGTACTTCTTGAAGGAGCTAGCAAAACCGCTGGCCGAAGCCGGTTCTGCCAAGAGCCAGCTTCAAAGGTCGATCTTGCCGTCGACGATGCAAAGTGAGGTGGTGGAAACGAAACCCAAAAAGCATCCTACGGCCATGGATGAGATTGAAAACAGTCTTCTCGAATCGTGGCTCGACAAGATGAGTCGGTAAATATCATCCACTAATCAAAGACGTTAGCTACTTTTAAAGGTTATTACCGAATATAGATGTGCACTACCGCGAACTTTGAAGTTATCAACATGGAGCCAGATCACAAAAAAGCAAGGCTAAGTCCGAGCAGCGAGGCAGACACTCCAAATGGTGTACCCGCCGAATCCAACGGAGCCTACCCAGAAAATGGTGTTTCGAACGGAGAATTCCTCATAGAGAGCAGTTGGAAAGATCTATATATACCGAAATACTCGGTTTCCACAGGAGAGCTGGTGAACTCC
Organism: Danielia oregonensis; assembly: GCA_003707785.3. Taxonomy (NCBI): domain Eukaryota; kingdom Fungi; phylum Ascomycota; class Pichiomycetes; order Serinales; family Metschnikowiaceae; genus Danielia; species Danielia oregonensis. The sequence continues at coordinate 610,424 of PPLJ03000008.1, forward strand.
GTACAGATTTCGCCAGATCAGAAGACGTTCGCCACGTGCTCATCCAAAGGAGCCCTTAGGATATACGACCTCAAGAGCGGAGCCTTAACGGCAACCTTAAGAGGCCACACCAAAGGCATATCCGCCCTAGCGTTTTCACCAATCAATTCTGACGTGGTAGCAACGGGCTCAGACGACCTCACCATCCGTCTCTGGTCCATCAAGAAGGAAAAGTGCATTCGTATCATGAAGAAGCACACATATCACATCACCACTGTGTGCTTCAACTCCAAAGGTAACCTCTTGATCAGTGGAGGTGCGGATGAGACGATCGTGGTCTGGGACCTCACCACCGGACGCAGTCTCAAAACACTCGCTGCACACTCGGACCCTGTGAGTTCCGTGTGTCTAAGTCCAGATGATACAATCATTGTGAGTGCATCGTACGACGGTCTCATGCGTCTTTTCGACCTTGAGTCGGGCCAGTGCTTGAAGACGTTGGTCTATAATAGCTCCACCCATGGAACAGCTACGGCTTCGACGAGTGATGTGGTGAATTTTCCCATTTCTCATGTTGAGGTCACTCCCAACGGAAAGTACATTCTCAGCTCGAGTTTGGACGGCAAGATCCGTTTATGGGATTACATGAACAACAAGGTCGTTAAGACGTACGTGGGAGTCGGCGGCGGGAACGTCAACAAAAAATACAACAGTGGGGCACGGTTCATTACGAAAACACAGGCACCCATCGTGGTTCTGGGAAGCGACGCCTCTGGTGCGCTCTTCTGGGACGTTCAGAGTAAGGACATTGTTTTCCAATTGCAGCCGACTGCAACGGTGTTGGACTTGGACATCTGCAATGAAGGTGAGACATTGGTCACTTGCGGTTTGGATGGACAGGTTGAGGTCTACGAGCTCGGCAGGGACTACGTCAAAAGCGAGCTCTCACGCGACGCATCTGCTACCCCAGACGAGCCTAACAATTAGATGCGGAGGGTGTGAAGCTCGAAATGCTGTGCACTAAAATTGCTACGAAAAAGCCGTAGCTTATGATATTTTCCGCCAACTCCAGGTTTCCACAGAAGTCGGAGTCGTCTGAAATACACACCACTAATAGAATAAGCCCAAACCGGTTCTCCGTCGGTTGCTGTCACCACCAGTTGCTGCCTATATAGCCGCACCCGTACATCTCATGATAATCAGGATCTCCTACTACACTTCATCTCCACCCACAACAATGGACCAACGCAGACTGATTTTCCGGTTCGATGCATCCCTTCTCCGTCTTCCCAAGTCACAGAAACTAAGATCGGTGGGCATTTACTTTTCCGGGGCGCTCTTCGCCATTGGCTTCTGGTCCATGGTGGACGCTGCCGTGTACTCCAAAACCGTCAATGCTAGCGTCGTGCACATCACATTCGTGGACTGGATCCCGTTTGTCTGTTCCACGCTTGGCATGCTTATTGTCAATCTGATTGAGAAGCTGAACTTGTTCACCGATGGTCAGAACCTGTTTTTGGGTGACGGCAATGCCAACGCATGGGCCGCTAGAGTCATCTTGTTCTTTGGCTTCTCGTTGTTGGCCGGAGGGTTGGCCGGTTCGTTCATGGTGTTCATCTTGAAGTTCTTGATGAAGCACTACACCTTTCCTACTTTGGGCATGGGTGTGTCCAACATCGTGTGCAATGGCTGCATCATGTTGAGCTGCATTGTCTTGTGGTTGTCGCAGAACATCGAGGATGAGTACAGCTACAGCTTGGCGTTGAACTAGTGTATACCTCGTATTTGTATTAAATTGCACAAGACGTAAGACGGTGTGCGTAGTACCTTTCTATAATCTGGCCACTCTAGCTCTTCTCTAGCTCTTCACGAACTCCTCCTTCAACGGGCCCAAGAGGTCGAGCTCGAACTTGCTGAAGTCGAACAAGTTCAACTTTATGGGATCTTGCGCACCTCTGGGGTAAACATGGAATGTGTCCTTTTTTAGCTCGTCGAAGAATGGGTCAACCAAGACCTGTCTCGGGCTGGCACGGAACTCAGGGTCGTAGACAAGAATCTTTAACAACAAGTCAATGACATCCGGTGGAGAGTTCGAGAATATTTGTTCGAAGCGCTCCTTTATGGAGCAGCTGAAGAGCTTGGTAGAGAACATGTTGCCGTGGTACTGGGGGTTACTCTTGAAGAAGAACGTCTTCGGAGGAGGTCCCAATAATTTAGAAATCTCTTTTAGCTGTAATTCTGACGACTGGCCCTGGAAGATGGGCTTGCCCAAGAACATCTCTGCAATAACACAGCCCAACCCCCAGACATCGATCTTGGTGGAATAAACCGTGCATCCCACAATAAGCTCGGGGGCACGGTAGTAGCGGGAGCAGATGTAGCTGACCGACGGCTGCGTGGGCTCCAACTGCTTCGCACTGCCAAAGTCACAGATCTTCAACCTGACAGTCGTGGGGTCCACCAAGATGTTGGACGGCTTGATGTCACGGTGCAGAATATTGAACCCGTGCAAGTAGAGCATGGCCCTCGTCAACTGGAACGTGTAGGCCTTCATGTGTGGGTAGGGAATGGTGTACTTCAGCTGGCGGTAGTACTTGATCTCGTTCTGCAAGTTCGAGGGCAAGCACTCCATGACAAGATTCTGGTACACCTTGCCGTCTAGCAGGCTGCGCTTGTCGAAGAAGAACTTGAGACTGACGATGTTGGGGTGGTTCACGGTACGCAAGATCTCCAACTCTCGGCACTTGTACTCGGTCTGCGCCAACACGCGTTTGATGGCGAAAGGGCCCATGAGCTTGGACCCCGGCACTCCCTTGTCGTCCGCGTCGGCCAAAACGGCCTCGACGACGGTTCCAAAGGCGCCTTCGCCGATCTTTTTGTACTCCTTGATGTACATTCGCTTGCACACCGAGGTTTCGTTGTTTGTGACCTCGTTGAGGACGTACTCGTCGGAGTGCGCCGGGTCGGACATTTTGTGACGGATCCGGACGTTGGGTATATGAGTATTAATCGGGTGTTGAGGGGGGAAACGCAGAATTCGGAAACGTAGCCAATTGCTGCTGAAAGCACAGATGTAAGTAGTTGCTGAATGTGTTGTTATCAGTTTGAATTAAGGCTCGTACAGGAACACCTCGCGGTCACGTGCCGTGCTGGTGCCTGTGGTTTACGGTGGCAGTGTCAAGCACGTGATGGGGTCTACTGGCTGCTGTGTGCCTGGGCAGTTGTTCTGTTCGTCCAAGCAGATTTACTGGGGTTCGGCTCTTTTTGCGATTTTCGCCGGTTGAGCGTCCTGGTACAGAAAGCTTGCCATTGGCCAATGAGTCAACGAGCGTTTTTCAGCGGACCATGCTTTCGGTGGCTTTTGCACTGTACTTGGTCCAGTTGCCATGGCAACGCCATTCAGTCTCGGTGCTCACTCTTGGTGTTCAGTTTGTGTTCGGTCTTGGTGTTACTTTTCGCATCCATTTGTGAAGCCTAACCTCGAGCACTGATTCCTGTAAAACCGGTAATACTAGATGAAGTAGTCACTTCCTCTTCGGGCGTTGGTTTGCATCCTCGAGAATGTCAGAGAGCCAAATTGGTAAATCACGCTCAACATCGGCTGGACCCAAAATCACTACTTTCTCCCAAACTCTTTCGCCAGGTGTTTCCTTCTCCCGAAACCTTCTCTCCCCTTCCATTCTCTCCCCCAACAGCTACGTTGTTCCCGCTAATCACGAGACCTGGTTGTTCTACCATAAACACACCCGTGCACCCGAGAAAAAATTCATCAAGAAGTGAATCAATACTTATCAGTATGTTTGGTCTTCGGTCAGTCCGTCAAAGCATATGGGGCGCTCCCAGGTGGTTAAGCACGTCGACACCAGCGCTAGCTGTCGACAAGGCAATGAAGAGCCAGGTGCTTTCTGCCAAAAAAACCGTGAAGAAGAACGAGAGAGTCGTCATGTGGAAGTTGTACGCCACATTCCACAGACATAACACCATGTGTTCGCTAGTTGCGGTGGTAGAGGACTTGGACTTCTTGCTGAAGAACCAGCATTTGACATATAACGAGAAAGTGTTGTACTACTTGCAATTGCCTCACCATGTGAAAGCACACGTCAGTGCCGGTATGTTGGGTTTCAGAAAGGGCCAGCGTGCTGAGTACGAGGCTGCATACCAGGTCACCACTGGTTTGTTCAAGATGATCGAGGAGAGGAAGTTGCTCGGGCCCAATGACAAGGTGGAGTTGCTCTTGAGAGATTTCGGAAAGGGAAGAGATGCATTTACGGCGGCGTTGCAGGGAAAGGAGGGACAGAATATCAGACCGAACATCGTGCGGTTGACGGAGACCACCAAGCTCAAGTTCGGTGGTACCAGGTCCAAGAAGTTGCGTCGTTTATAGACATGTACATAGCATAATGCACTGCATTGGGAGAGACTGTAGCTATGGAGGCACTGAGTCGGGACCATTCGCGAGACTATGTGGAAGAGACTGAAACGAAAGACTGGATCGAGAGGTTGAATCGAGAGCCTATAAAGAAATGAAAAAGTACAAAGGAAAGAATCAAGAGACGAACCAACAATAGAAAGGAGATGCTGGGCTGTTGAGTGTTGCTGCTACTAGCGGATTTTGGACTTTTTATCTTGGTTTAAATTTCTTATCCCAGTACACTTATGGATATATAGTGTAATAATGCGAATTGTGGAGAAAACCATGAACCACTTACGCAGTATAAATACACAGACGAAGCTTTGAAGTTGAAAATCGTAATTGCTCACGCCAGAAGTAGCTGAAGAAGCACCAGAGTAGAACAGATCAAGACATACAGCCATCTATAGTCGTTTACTCGAAAACATATTTTGCAGTCGATTTCGATCCACCTGCATCGAAAACCAGCAACACCAACAATGACTCCTCTACACCTACACACAAACGATCACACCCACCAACTTAGCCAATATTCAATCTCCCAAAGCACCTCGAGCTACCCAGGTCTACCGAGCCGCGCCCTAATGAGCAGCACGTGACTTCAAACAAAGTCACACCCGCGCACGTGCCTTTCGCACGCCTCCCCCATGCACACCTCTCCCTCTGCGGCAGGTAGAATTTTTTCAGTATCAAAATCTCAATCCTCTTACTTCTGTTAGACAACATTCAAGATGGCTCCAAGTATGTAACCAAGATACACGAGAATCCACATCCAATCCACCAACCAGATGAATTATTGAAATCCCCAGTGGACGGTGAAGACGCCGTGGACTGTCGACTCTCTGAACCCAAAACCAAATACTAACCGTCAGACACTAAGGCTGCTGCTGCTAAGAAATCTGCTTTGAAGGGTTCTAACTCGAAGAAGGCCACCAAGGTCAGAACTTCGACCACCTTCAGATTGCCCCCAACCTTGAAGTTGGCCAGATCCCCAAAGTACGCCAGAAAGGCCGTTCCACACTACAACAGAATGGACGCCTACAAGATCATCGAGTCCCCTATTGCCTCTGAGACCGCCATCAAGAAGGTTGAGGACGGTAACACCTTGGTGTTCCAGGTCTCTCTTAAGGCCAACAAGCACCAGATCAAGGCCGCCGTCAAGGAGTTGTACGAGATCGATGTTGAGAACGTCAACACCTTGATCAGACCCAACGGTACCAAGAAGGCTTACATCAGATTGACTGCTGACCACGATGCTTTGGACGTTGCCAACAGAATCGGTTACATCTAAATCTCATGCCTTCTACTATAGTATTAATAATAAAATTAACGGACGAGACATGGAGTAGATGTGAATAGGTGAATGCATAGTTGTATAGACGGTGTAGAAGTGAAACGGGCGCATCACGTGCCACGGCCAAACGAAGATGCCGCTTTGTTGCCCGAAAGAAGCCGAAATGGTGCGCTTTGGGACGTTGGCCGCGCCGCCCCACTGTTCTCTTTCGCCGCCTATTCAGTTTTCCTGCCTGAACTACAATAGCCATCCTCGACGTGCCGTAAACACGCGGACTGCATACAGCGTGCCATGGTCTATAGTGCGTGGAATTGTTCCTGTCATGTCTGGCCCGTGATCAGACTCTAAAGAAATAGACACTCAAGCCAGGCTGCCAGACGACCGTGAATCGTCACGTGAGGGCTATGTACAGTACAAATCCCCACAAGCACCGCCTCAACCACCTCCACCACCGCGGTTTCGTCCACTTTCGAACGCTTCTTCGCCAGTAAGCCAACTCCTCGTATGCTCCTCTCTTCCTCCATAGGTCGCTGGCCAAGAATTTTGCACCTCCTTGTGCCATCTCTTGCCCTGCATCGGGACGCGTACTTCGTGTGCACACCGGTCTTTTGTTTGCTTCTAACTACCTTTTTCTTCGGCTCCAGTCAACGTCGCCTCTGTGTACGCTCTCCATACATTGCCTGCCTGGCTGCCTGCTTCTCCCTTTGTTTATTACGGCTTTTCGCCGCCCACTCCACAATGCAATTGCATACGCTCCCCCACAATTTCCGTGGCCCAGCTCCTCAGTCGCCCGTGTTGGCGTCTGACTCGCCGTTCCCGGCGTTGAAGGTGGAACACCGCTACAAAGGCGTGTACGAAAGAGCCGGCTTCGATGTCAATTTGGGCCAACATTCCGCATCAGATAACCGTTCATTCAGGCTGAGGAAAGGCTCTTCGCCAACGTCAACCAAGATGCCCACGCCGTTGTCTGGCCCTTTGTCGGCTCCAACCGGCCGCACATTCACCGGTTCGGCGTCCGGCCGTTCTCCAAGCAAGCCCTACTCGGGTAAAAACACGTCCGTCAATTCGTTCTCGTCAGGAAGACGTGCCACCGATTATCGACAGCTGCCGATGTCGGCGCCAGCGAAAGCCCCCAAACAGTACGAGACGTACCAGCCGTTCCAGGCCCGCCAACGGAGAGAGGACGCACAGAATGGTTCCTCTCCGTCACTACCCTACCACACATCCAATCGATCGTTGAGTCACGACACTCTCCACCAGCAACCCCTGATGGCGACCGATAATGCAGAGCGCAACATCAAGGGCCTCTGCTTGCATATTCCCGACAGTAACTTTGTTGCAAAGTCGCCCACGGACGGGAGATCTGAGAGCAACTCTCCCACCTTTGACACTTCTTTGGACAGAGACACGCCCAACACGTCTGCTAGCTCTTCGGGGATGCGCAGCAACTCTGCATTCACAAGCAACAACTTCACAGCCAAAGGATCCGAATATGACAATGCTCCACATCTGGCGACCACAGAAGACGGCTTTGGCCGCAAGAACAGCGACAAGTCTTCAATGAGCGTCAAAACTTCTGAACTCTCCCCAGCACCATACCCTGTCTATGGCCAGAGTGAAAACGAATTGAGCACCATGCTTGGGCATTTGAAGAACGATGCAGTTGCATACAAAAACTATGACCCAAGAGTAGGGGCTTCGAAGCTGACCAGAGTTGCCAACAACCCCGTCAGCAATTTCACGCCTGCGACAGGCAACCTCACAACCGCATTCAGCAAATCGCTACACAGTGGCTCTGGTGCCGAGTCTCAAGACGATGCTTCCTTCCGCTTCAACTCTGCGAGACAGTCAACTGCCACAGGAAGCAGCACAAACGAAGACTTCCAGCACTTCTTGCAAACTTCGGCGAGAGGCAATGCCAACGATCGCACATCTCACTTGTCTACGGTGAGCTCTATTCTTTCGAAACCCTCAAGATCTGACGATGAAGAGGACGAGATCGATCGCGAGATGCAAAGACAGCTAGAAAGCTTGAAAACTGTCAGCGAGACGAGCTTAGTTTCAGAGACTGCTGTGCGGGCCGCCAATATTTCCGATGATTCCTTCGTCACCGCATTCAATGCACTGACTCAGTCTGTTGAGCAAGAGAACTCCTTACCTACTTTTATCATTGAAGATTCTTCGCAGACGAGAGACGAAGAGGAATACGACATGACACCAGTAACAGAAAAATTCGATAAAGGGGGCTTCGAGAATCCACAGCAAAAGAAATATTGGTTGACTGACGAACCTGCTCAACCAGTTCACAACCACGAGGACAGTCAAAGTTACCAAAATCAGGATTATGAAGAATACTCTCCAAACCGTTCCGGGCAAGATGACTTCAACAACACACAATACACTGCGAGCAACTACTCACAATATGATCACAATGAAGAGGGGCAGGTGTACAACAACTATTCACAAGAAAACTATCTGGATAACCAGAACTCTCACTATCATCAAGAGTTTGAAGAGCAAAACTATGGCGAAGATAAACATCAGACGGAGTATCAACACCCTGAGTATCAACACCCTCAGTATCAACACCCTGAGTATCAGACAGAGCATCAGCACCCTGAATATCATGCCCAGCGTGATGAATACTCAGATGAAGAAGACTTGAACGAGGTTGCACCATTGTCTGTGCGCCGTATCTCCAACCCTCAGATGAAAACCTTCTTGTCCAACGCGCCCCAGACTCCCATGATTCATCGTGGAGACTTTGACGACACGCTTTCCTTCACTCCTGATACCATCAAGCCTTTGAGCCCTAAGAACCACCGCGTCGAAGAGGAATTGAAAGATATCAATTTCAAGTATGACTCTGATGCGACAGACCCACTTGGGAGTCCTGAGACGATCAACAACCTCAGTGGAACACTAGATGATTCTCTTGATGATGTCATCCTTCTGAAACATCCGGCTCCTGCCACGTTCCAGGCATTTCCCCAATCCGTCATTGACCCCAATTACCCCATCTTCAGAACCAACTCTGTGCGCGGTAAGTATCCTGCTGGTCGAGGACCATGTCGTGTGTGCCATGAGGTTGTGGATCCACGTGCTAAGGGGTCACAAAAGGCAGTTTATTCCAAAACAGATGAATTGAGTGGGCAATGGCACCGCGGATGCTTTAGCTGTTCCTATGATAATTGTGACGTCAAGTTCAGCAAACACGTTATTTGTTACGCTTTACTAGACAATGGCTTCTGCCACCAGCATTATCACAGTCTCAATGGAACACTTTGCCAAACATGCAATCTGGGAATTGAAGGAGAGTGCATTGAGAATGATATGAAGCAGAAATGGCATCCCGCATGCCTTACATGCTCCAAGTGTCATCGTGGCATCACGACAGACTACTACGCTGTCGAGGGCCAGGTGATGTGTGAAAATGATGCTAAGAAGGTCATTGGAGAGATGCGTAGCAACGGCCTCTTGACTGCGGACAAGTTCGAGAAGAGGCGTACTCGCATGTTATTCATAGACTAGACTACAATATATGCGTAACGTGTTCATCAATAAATATCAATAGTCTCTGTATGCCTTTGGCTTATCTAGGTCTGTGTCCAACTTTGGAGAGCTAGGAACTTCAGCGATGTCCTCATCGTCGTAGATGATGAAGTTGTCCTCGTCAAAATCACCGGCCTCCAACTCCACGTTGGTACCTGACTCCAAATCCTCCTCAAAGTTGCCAAAAACCAACTCGTCATAGCCTTCGCGGCTGAGTCCCAGGTGATAAGACTCCAATTTGCTTTGCATCTTGTTGTAGATTATGTAAGTGGCGAGAAGTGCCGCAGCATCTGTGATGATGATACTCAAGACATCGATCATCTTCGCTTTCAGTGAACGCTCCGAATCCCCCAAGTTTTTGAGCGTGTGGCCCACAAAGACATGAATAAGTAGCTTAGGGGAGGTGATTAAGGATGCCAAAAAGAATGTGAGGGCAGGAAGTTCTGGGATTGCGGCAAGTGCTCCGTTGGAAAGTGAATATGGCAAGGGGCATAACCGCAACAATATGAGCAAGAGCAACGAGCTGTCGTCCTTCAAGATTTCCGAGAAGGCTCTAAATTTCTCGTTCAGTTGCACCAACTTCTCTGCCCGGCTTCTAAGCAAAAACCGAAACACGAGAAATGAAGAAAACGAGCCCAAGATAGATGCAGAAGCCAAAATAGGCCAACCCATAGGGAAACCATACACCATTCCACTCAACGTGGACAAGGCAGAGTACCCGATGAGCGGAGGGAATCCAACCACAAAAACCAATGAGAAGAGGAGCAAGCGGCCGAATTTCAACTTCTCCCAGTGATCTGAAAGCGAAACCAACATTCCTATAATGTACTTATGGAAGATGAGTGCTACCACGCCGACACCGAGTCCCACTATGGCACCCACCACAAGTAGTATGCGACGCACCAACGACTGATTGCTGTACCATTCGCGAGTCGATGCAATCAAAGTCCGCATATTCTCGGTCTGCACTTGAAGTATCGAATTCATCCGTTCCGAAATCCCTGGAGGTAGCATGGCGTCAGAGGCGGAGTGGATTCGGGGCATAATAGAGTTATGAATCAGGAGTGTATGGAGGCAGCTGCGGCTATAGCTAGGTTAGTAACTTGACGTGATTATATACATCGGCACCATCGGATGGTAAGAGAGGGTATGTAAATGGACGAGGGACCATGTATTCAACGACTGACGGCGTCCTGTTTCGAATTGAAGTCGATTCTGATTTTTGCCATGTATTTCTAGTTACTGGAGTATAAGTAATATGTTCGCGAACTACAAAGAAAGTATAAATAGAGAGCAACCTCACCACACAATGCAAAAGCTAGTATTGTAAATTAGCCATAACGAGCGAAGTCTATATTGTACCGTCAATGCAGCCGTAAGGCTCAGCGCCTGACCCCACATTGGGCTTTCCACGAGGCACAACACAAGTCCAACCACAATCCCAACTAAGAAGCGGAATTCCCAACGGAATCACGAGACGATCGAAGGTTCAGAGGCATTGGAGAGCTGCTTGCCCGTTCGGAAGAGGTACAGGTGTTGTAGTTTCCCGTCTGTCATGTGATGCAGCCTTGCAACGGCATCTCGGCTCATTCAAATCTCCGTTGCAAGCCCCGTGCCTTCTCACGCAGCCCGGGGCTGTCGCAACTATACGATCTGCAAGCTCTCAGTGTGGGGGAACCTTCCCTAGAGAATCGATCTCTAGACGCACCGAACGTTTCCTGACGCACTCACGGGCCGGGGAAACGAGCATTAGTCCGAGAAGCCGTTCGGACCCAACGTGCCGTCCAGGCACCGAACCAGCGGATCGGTCCAACTGCATCGGCTTCTCTGCATCCGAATCATGACTGGGCTCATACGCCGCGGCCGAGTGCTAAGCCGACTTGTGCGGTATTCTCACGCCGATCCTCTGTGTTTCACTCCCACCTTAAGTCGCGGAATTCCCGGCTCGCAGGAAAAACCATCAACAACATCCTTTATTCCGTGATGAGAGTCTCTCTTTTGCTTGCAGCGGTAGCTCCGGTGCTTGCGTGGTCGCCTACCGGCGGATACGCTCCTGGAGAAATTGACTGTCCCAGTGGTTCGCTAGTGCGCGATGCCTCAAACATCTCCTCCGATGAGGCTCTGTGGTTGGAGGGCCGCCACGAGGTGACGGACAAGTACCTTCAGACGTTCTTGGAGGACGCAGACATGACGGATTTCACTCCTTCTGAATTCCTCGCAAACACAACCAACGGCCGGTCCATCTCCATTGGTATTGCGTTCTCTGGAGGTGGTTACAGAGCCATGTTGAGTGGAGCTGGCCAGTTGGCGGCGTTGGATAACCGCACAGAAGGTGCTGCGTCCAAGGGTTTGGGTGGTTTACTCCAGGCCTCTACCTACTTGGTGGGTTTGTCGGGAGGAAACTGGTTGGTTGGATCCATTGCCATGAACAACTACACGTCGGTCCAGGCGATCATCGACGGAGACGCGGATATCTGGGACTTGGAGCACTCCATCGTCAACATGGGTGGCTGGAATCTTATCAAGGCATACAAGTATTACAAGGCCCTCTACGACGATGTGGAGGCTAAGAAGAAAGCAGGTTTCGAGACCTCGCTTACTGACACCTGGGGCCGTGCCTTGTCGCACCAGTTCTTCCCCGAGAGCATCAACTACGGTGACTCGCTTCTTTGGTCGCAGTTGCAAGACATGGATGCATTCACCAACTACTCGATGCCTTTCCCTATTGTCGTTACCGATGGTCGCACGCCTGGAACGACAATCGTGTCAGGAAACTCTACTGTGTTCGAGGTGAACGCATTCGAGTTGGGTTCTTGGGACCCTTCGTTGTACCTGTTCTCTCAAGTGAAGTACTTAGGTACCGAGGTCAAGGACGGCTCGTCTCTGAACGGAACCTGCGTTGGTGGTTTCGACAATGCAGGCTTCATCATGGGCACCCTGTCGACGTTGTTCAACCAGTTCGTGTTGCAGATCAACACAACCTCGTTGACTAGTGCCATCAAGAGTATCATCACCAACATCTTGGATGATGTTTCGGCAGCCGAGGACGATATTGCCGTTTACGAGCCCAACCCTTTCAAGGGAGCAGAATCAGCCTCAGTGCTGTCGATCGTCAAGAACGAAACCTTGTACTTGGTTGACGGAGGTGAAGATTTGCAGAATGTGCCATTGTACCCATTGATTCAGCCTAACCGTGAAGTCGATGTCATTTTCGCATTCGACAACTCGGCAGACACCGACGAGAATTGGCCCAACGGTGCTTCGTTGGTCGCCACTTACGAGCGTCAATTCTTGTCGCAAGCCAACGGTACGATCTTTCCTTACGTGCCTGATGTGAACAGTTTCCGTAACTTGAACTTGACTGCCCGCCCTGCCTTCTTCGGATGTGACGCAAAGAACCTTACTTCGTTGCTTGCAGACGATGCAGACGAAGACCTGATCTACGACTCCCCATTGATTGTCTACACCGCCAACCGTCCCTTCACATACTACTCTAATCGCTCGACATTCAAGCTCTCTTACGAAGACCCGGAGAAGCTTGGCATGATCAAAAACGGTTTCGAGATTGCCTCTCGTCTCAACGGTTCTTTGGACGACGAGTGGAAGGCATGCGTTGGATGTGCCATCATTCGTCGTGAACAGGAGCGTCAAGGAATTGAGCAGACTGACCAGTGTAAGCAGTGCTTTGAGACTTACTGCTGGGACGGCTCTTTGGACTCGACTTCAGCTAATGTGAATTTCACCACTACCGGAACGACTAACGGCACCGAGGATAATGGTAACCGTACAGTAAGTGCCGCATTGCTGTTGACAGCTCAGAGTGGCCATGCATTGATGAGGGCGGCTGGATATGCTGTCGTAGTTGTCATCGCATGTTGCATTTCACTTTAGAAGTGTGGCGTTTAAAACATGTTCACAGGGCACACGCTCCATTGCAGTTAAAAAGAATGCCGTGTGGCTCTTAATCGTTAGATTACATATACCTTGAAGAAGTTTATTGTTAGAGGACCTGCTCCAAATAATGTCACTAATCTCCTCTCCTTACACTGAGCCACCTCACCTTCTTGATCTCGATAGCCTTGAGCCTGCGTACCGGGCCTCAGCGTTAGTTCTTCAAGATTTTCAGGCAACTTCTCAAACTTACGCCGACGACTCTTACATCGATTCGTTCAATATTGAGGAGATTGCAAAGAAGATCCAAGACCAAGTTGGCGAAGCGACGCTCTACATTGTGGCGTTTCGTTCAGCACTTCGGCCCGAGATCAATACGACTGCAAATAGGGCAGTTCTCTTCGATGCCGATCGTCGGTCCCACGCTGAAGCCAATGCTCTGGGGGGACTTTTGAAATACTGGTACGGCACACCTGCCGAAAATGGACACAATCTAGCGACCTGCTGGTGGCGCAGCGCCGAAGATGCAAGACTTGGTGGCAGAGGAAAGGCACATCGCGAAAGTGTGGCACACACCATGGAATGGTACCTGCTTTGGCATGTGGAGCAGTACAATTTAGAAGTTACTAAAGATAGCTGGAACTTGAAAAGAATCTGAGATCGGTAACGCCGCTACTGGCTTCTGTTGCACCCAATATATCTTAGACGAATATCGTGTAGTAGTTCTATGAGACCACAGTATTTTTCGCAATCGTTATATCCGCATTCCGCCTTGCCAAAAGAGTACACAGGTCTCGAGACCGTATTTGTGTATGAAAACGGTAAAGATTCACCCTTATCGCCGCCTGCCGTTCGCACTAACTGATGTAATGGCAATCTTCGATGACGAATTCAGCCGCATGGCTGCTTCTGTGCATGAGACCCTGCGAAAGACTGCATAATTCGAGGCTTGCTCTATATAAGGTCCTCCCTAAACTCGCCACAAGACTCATCAACATGAGTAAGCAGCCCGCTGTTGTGGAAAACGAAGTCAGTCTGCAGTCGTCAGAAGAGTCGGAACTTTTCGATGGGGCCGACTTCAGTCAAACTTACCTTCGCAAATCGCGCTTAGTAACACGGTCAATTGACGAAATGGGATTTGGACGGTACCAACTCGGTCTTTTCTTTGTGGCAGGATTCGGATGGTTCGCCGACAATGCTTGGCCCACTGCCACGTCCTACATTTTGCAGCGACTTGTGGAGGTGGACAAGGTGCACCATCCGGTGGGCAGGGCACCTTACCTTACTTTAGCCCAGAACTTGGGTTTACTAGCAGGCGCCATGGTCTGGTCCCTTTCGGCGGACATCATTGGCCGCAAATGGGCATTCAACATCACGTTCTTGTTCACCGGTGTTTTTGCAGTCTGTGCCGGGCTGTCTCCCAACTTTGCGGCAATCGGCGTCTTTTGTGCTCTCTGGAGCTTCGGAGTGGGTGGAAATCTCCCTGTGGACTCTGCCATCTTCTTGGAGGCACTTCCAACAAACAAAAAATGGCTCTTGACGGTCATGTCTATTTGGTGGGCGTTTGGCCAGGTGGTGACAGCTCTATTGTCGTGGGCTATTATTCCTAATCACAGTTGTGCAGACGCTACAAACTGTTTGTCGAAAGACAATAAAGGTTGGAGATACTTCTTGTTCACTTTGGGAGGCTTGTCGTTGCTCATGTTCATTGCCCGCTACCTTTTCCCTGTTTACGAGAGCCCTACCTTCTATTTGGCACGAGGAGATGACGAAAGAGCTGTGCAAACTCTCAACCACATCGCTCGTATCAACCGCAAGACCAACACTGTCACCGTGGAAGACTTGCGTGCTGTGGATGATCTTGAACTTGACGGAGAGAAAAAAGGTCGTTTGCTGGACAACGAACTTTTACAGAGTCGTCTCAAGAGGTACAACTTGTCGCACATAAGGCAGTGTTTTGGATCCAAGAGGTTAGCATTATCGCTGGGGCTCGTGATTACCCTGTGGGCGTTCATCGGGCTTGCTTTCCCTCTCTACAACGCTTTCTTGCCCTCTTATTTGGAACAAAGAGGCCTGGCCACCGCAGCGTTGAGTGTGTCTATGACCTACAGAAACACACTCATTGTCGCCTTGATGGGAATTCCAGGTGCTCTTCTTGCTGGCGTGTTAGTGGAACTACGCATCGGACGCAAGGGTACCCTCTTTGCGTCGTTGGTTCTTACTGGAGTGGTTTTATTTGGATCCACGACTGCGAAAACGTCTAACTCGTTTTTGGCGTGGAACTGTTTCTTCAACTTGTTTTCCAACATCATGTACGGCGTGTTGTACGCGTACACACCCGAGGTGTTCCCAACCAAGATCCGTGGAACCAGTGTTGGCCTTGCGGCGTCTGCCAATCGTATTTTCGGTGTTTTTGCACCCATTATTGCAATCTTCGCTGACTTGACCACTTCGGCTCCGATCTTCGTTTCTGGTGCGTTATTCTTGGCAGCAGCAGTGCTTGTGATCTTCTACCCTTACGAGCCCCGCAACAGACTGAGTTTATAGAACCGTGCTTCTGTACTTTTTAGCGATTGTGGGAAAAATATTCCGCTTCCTGCATCCGTTTGCGGAAATCACATCCGGGCCAAATATATACCGCAAGTGATCTTGATAAAAATTGTACTACCATGTCTTTCTCTACTAACGCAGAGATCGCCCAGTTTGGCGGTAAGTTGCTCAAATTGCTGCATGAATCTGAATCTACCCAGACCAAGATGGACGTTAACGTCTTCATTCCGGAGTCCACTAAGAAACTCCCGGTCTTGATTTACTTGTCTGGATTGACTTGCACTCCCAACAATGCTTCCGAAAAGTCATTCTACCAGTACTTTGCTTCCAAATACGGCTTTGCTATCGTCTTCCCGGACACCTCTCCTAGAGGCGCCAACATAGAGGGAGAAGACGACTCGTGGGACTTTGGTACTGGTGCTGGTTTCTACGTCGATGCCACTCAGGGACCCTGGGCCAAGAACTACAACATGTACTCGTACGTGCACAACGAGCTCCAGACCAAATTGGCTGCTCAATTCCAAAACTTGGACTTCACAAACGTTTCCATCACCGGCCACTCTATGGGAGGATACGGCGCTCTTGCTGGTTTCTTCAAAAACCCTGGTAAGTACAAAAGTGTGACTGCGTTCTCTCCAATTTCCAACCCTCTGAACTGTCCTTGGGGTGAGAAGAACTTCACCAACTACATCGGTGAGAACAAGGAAGACTGGTACAAGTACGACCCCACACACTTGATCAAGACTTACGAAGGACCTCTGCCAGATATCTTGATTCACCAGGGTGGAGCTGACGGATTCTACGCTAAGGACAAGCAGTTACAACCAGAGAACCTCGTGGCAGCTGCCAAGGAGTCTGGATACAAAGGTAAGGTAGACTTGAGAGTTATGGATGGTTACGATCACCTGTACTTCTTCATCAGCTCTTTTGTGGAGGACCACGCCAAGCACCATGCCAAATACCTTGGTCTTGAATAGCTAGCAATCGGGGAGTCTCGAGGTAAGTTGTAGCTCCTCAGAAAGTGGGTATCACATACAATGAAGATTAGACTAACCTGGTCGTAGGGAGCTGATAGCTCGAATACTGTAAACACTCAGAAGTAGCAAACGCAAATGCACTGCAAAGTAGACGTCACTTGCTTCGGTTCTACAGTGTTTGCTTGTCTTTGAATGCTGATTGACCCCAATTACTATTTACCTTCCAGCAATTCCTTGTACTTGGTCTCCCACGACCCACACCACTTCACCTTGGCTTCATTGTTCTTGCTTGCGTTACGCACAATAGCAACGATCCGGTAACATGCTTTATCGATGTTAGAGGCATGGTCCTCCACATCCTCATCCAAAACTTGGTTCATCATGAGGTCAACAATAAGCTTGTCTACTTCACGCAGTATCGTGCTTTCTGCTCTGTAAATGTCATCAATGTCACTTCCTGCGGGAATTGTGGGCAACGACTTGTTGATGGATAGAAAGAGGAGTTTCACAAACTTGAGCTTTTGGAGCCATTGTTTGGAGTATGCCACGAGAGCTTGTTTATCCTCCTTCGGTTCCTCCTCTTCCTCTTCCGAGTCAGCGGCGGGAACCTTGGTTTCCTCATCGTCTGAGAAATCGTCATCGAATCCAAATGGATCATCGCCTACATCTTCTGGATTCTCAGTCCACTCTTCGAATTCGTCTAGTCCGTCTTCGATCAATGTGAGATGCATTTTGGTTTTCAGCTCCAAGAACTTGAGATTGCCGCTCAGGATAAGCTTGACTATGTCGTCGCAGAGAGACCACACTTTTCCCACAGATACAAGTCTAGGGTTGACCTCGTTTTCTTTGATTTCGTCTTCATTGTCGGCTTCCAGCTCCTCCAACTTCTTTAACTCTTCTCCAAACTTCGATGCTGTTGCCACAAGATCACCGGAAACCTTGACTATCTCTTGGTAGAAAAGATTGGAGATTTTCTCGGGTGAAAGTTGTGCCAAAGCAGACATGTACAAGACAAACGATTTGGACAATTCGGAGACAGTGTTATATGCTGCATCGGTCTGCTTTTTAAGCTTCGAAGGCTCGAATATTATTCCTACCCTCGTAGTATGAGCTCTGATGAGCTTGATGAGTTTGACCAACTCCTCAAGAGGATCGTCCACAGAAGCTGGAGGTACCAGAATCTGGCCACTGATGATTTCAAGGCCCCAGAAGTCTAGCGCCTCCTGAAAGGCGCTGAGAATTGTGGCTATCTTGTTATCCATTAAGGTGATAAAATCGATGAGTTGATGCGCACCAATATTTAAGTTGTCCATATAAATATATCCGACCGAAACATAGCTAGATTGTATATATGATGTAGGTCACGGCATTACGGCTCCGTATTAGGCTTCATAAGGAACTACGGAATTGAAGACTAAACGTAGAGCAAACGGTAGAGAACATAACTCATTTATTTGCAAAAGCTGCCATGCATATACACTCTGTACTACCATTCGTCATCGTCCTCGTCGTCGCTCGCAGCAACCTTGTTCTTGCGCTTATTGAGCGCATTGGCCAAGGCATCTGCCAAACTCTCTGGCTGACCTGGAGCAGCAGCAGGAGCAGATGCAGCAGCAACCGGTTCACCGCGAGCCTCCTGTAGTATCACACTTGGCTTTTCCAACTGAGACTTGTCAGTTGTTCTGAGTTGGTTCAATCCAGCACCACGGATGGACGCTAACAAAGCATCCCTCGAAGAATCTCCAGCAGGCATGGGTGCTGCGGGTGAAGCCCCAAGATTTGGGAGCGGTGGTGGAGGAGGGGCACCGCCTGTTTGTGGCGGAAGTGGGGGTGGAGGAGGAGCTCCTCCTGTCTGAACAGGAAGAGGAGGTGGAGGAGGTGCACTGGAAGACTGGACAGGTAGAGGGGGAGGTGGTGGTGCCGCAGTGTTCTGAACTGGTGACGTCGGGTAAGAGGGTTCTTGCACAGATGGTGCCGAGGGAACCGTTCTCTGCGGCGGCGGCGGAGCTTGATAGTTTGCCTGAGGTGGAGGCATCTGGACCTGAGGTGGAGGCAACTGTGGCTGACCGTAAGCTTGAGCAGGCTGACCGTAAGCTTGAGCAGGCTGGCCATAAGCTTGAGCTGGTTGACCATATGCTTGAGGAGGTTGGCCATATGCTTGAGGAGGTTGACCATATGGTTGTGCGGGTTGGCCATACGCCTGAGGTGCTGGTTGAGGAGGCTGTGCTCCATAAGCCTGGGGTTGACCGTACAGAGTAGGAGCAGCGGCCACTGGAGCAACAGCAGCAGCCCTTGCTGGCGGTGGTGGTGGTACATTTCGAGCAGCACGAGGTGGTGGAGGAGGGGGCCCAGTTCTCTGAGGTACAACTCCACGTGGTGGAGGAGCGGGAACGGCCCCTCTTTGTGGAGGAGGAGGCACTCCACCGCGTTGTGGAGGCGGCGGCGGAACTCCTGCTCGTTGGCCGGCACGAGGTGGAGGAGGTGGAGGAACACTATGCACATTAGCAGGTGGTGCTCCATGTGGAGAAGGCGGCACAGCGTATTGGGTGCCCAGAGCTGGGAAGTGGCCGGGTGTGCTCGGAAGGGGACGGTTGCTTCCAGGTGGGGCGGCAGGACTTGCATCTGGTGCTCGAGCCATGGGTGGTGGTACACGGAATTGAGAAGCCGCAGGAGGTGACGGAGCGACAGCAGCATGCGCTGGAGCCGGCTCCAGCTCCAGCTCCGGTGTCAGTGCAGGCAGAGGCGACGAGTATGTTGGCTCAGCAGCTGCTGATGAAGGAGGAGGTGGTGGAGCCTTCTTAACTTTTTTGGGAGGAGCTGCCGGAGCCGCAGGCGCTGACACCGGCGCTGGAGCCAGTGCAAACTTACGTGGGACTGGAGGCTCCAATCCTACCAACGGACCACCCTGCTGCGATATGTAGTCTTTGATGAACTGTCTGTTTTCGGCAATCATGTCTTCGGAGATTCCAGCCGCCGCAAGCTCCGAGTACAACAGTCGCCACTCCGGAGGGGGTTGGTCGTCGTAGTAGAGTACACCACGCGCACGCCTGGACCGCTGGTCCGTGGTGGTATCGACAAACTCACCTCTTGGGCCGTTCTTGACTTCCTTGGGCCCTAGCCTCTCCTTCAACGCGACGGCATTTTTATTGTTGGCGGTTTGCTTCGACGCATGCTTCTGACGGGTCGTCACACGCTTGTAGAAGTGGGCAGCGTCGGCAGTATCCTCGAACAAAAGACCAACTAAACAGTCTTCGATTTCGAAAGTGTGGAAGTACTTGCGGTCCTGGTGGTAGTCAAGGTCCACATAGAGCTCTTGGTCCCACACCACACCGCGTGCACCAATGATATCCACGAGCTTCAAGAAGAACGTATGGCCCACGAGATCGTCCACTAAGGCAACAGCGCCTACCAAACCTGTGTAAACCCATTGAGTAGGGTCCGGGTGGGCTATGTAGAGACGAGCCACGGTGGCATCAATGACCTTGTTGGACGCCTTGGGCACCGCACGTTTGACCTTCTCTTTGTCTGCTGTGGTGAGAACGGCCATGGGTAGTTGATAGTATGAGATCGGAGTGCACTTAGCATTATATGTGCGAGTAGAGAAAGAGACAGAGTGGATGGTTATCACGTTCCATGGTTATGTCTTCTAGTTTTAACAATAGGGTAAGAAGACTGGATACGATTACGAAGACTGGAGAAGTCAGGGCGTTCTAGCTGGCCCCGATCCACATTGAACATGAACTTTATACTATGTAGCCTGTAGTTCATAAACTCATATTGAGCATCCAGAGAAATTTAACGAAAACAATACAAGGCCAACTTCCTTTTCTCAATTCCTACTAAGCGCAATTGTGTCTCCTATCAGTACTCAGCCTTTCCATGATCTCTTTAATGGTAGTGCACGGTCTCAGTATCGCACACATCTAGAAAAACTGCTCTTCCTCATACTATTATAATAAGATGTCTGGACGCCAAGGTGGAAAAGCAAAGCCTTTGAAGGCCCCCAAGAAGAAAAACCAGGACTTTGACGACGAAGACATGGCTTTCAAGGCCAAGCAGAAGGCAGATGCCCAGGCCAAGAAGGAGATGGCCGAGAAAGCCAAGAAGGGCGGCCCTATGGTCGGCGGAGGTATCAAGAAGAGTGGAAAGAAGTAAGTACCCGCTAGTATAATAGACGTCATGCTGATCGCCAAGAGAAGCTAATGTAAGAAGAGTAGTTGATCCAACGGATCACGTGATGACAATTCATGGTCCCTTATGTGTTCAATGGGACCGTGGCAGACCAACAGAGCAGAGTATCTGATCATGCCATCAGTACTCCCAGGTAACTCCTCTTCACGTACATGCAACTAGATTCCTAGACTTATTGGTTTTCGCACACCGCGAAAAACCTTAAGAAAATTCAAAAGCGTACAAGAACTTCAGCATGCCTTCGTTAAAGAAGATCGATGCCAATGTGGCTAGGCACGTGAAGCTGATGAACAAGAACCTATGTGCAAACTTGATTCGTCACGAGTACATCGTCACCGGCAGAACAAAAGCCAAGAGAGCACAAGCCAAGATCGAGAAGTTCCTCGCAAAGGCGTTGCACCAGAACAAGCAGCTTCAGGACAAGCCGCTTGATTACAGATACGCCAATATCAAAGCTTTGAACTACTTACAGCCTCCAGACAAGCGTGAGGTTGGGCTGAAGGTTCTTGAAGAGTTGAGCAAAAGATACCCCGACAGAACACACGGATTCACGAGAATCATCAAGTTGGAGGCCCGTTTGGGCGAGGACAAGGCACCCATGTCGGTCATAGAGTTGGTGGACTCGGAGTTCGAGATCAAATTCTGGTACACTGCTAAAGTCGTTGCCAGATTGGAGTTGCAGGGCTTGGAGGTGGACGCTTTGACGAAACACAACGTCCAGAAGTTGACGCAAAAGCGCGTTGGTGGCCAGAAGAGATTCAGGGAGGCCGTCGAGGAGGCAAAGGTCGAGTTTTTCAAGTACGACCCAGTCGAAGGTGTCGTCAAGGACGAAGAGGCCTTGGAGAACTTGAAGAACATGCCCAGAAACATTGAGAACCACCAGAACGTGCAGGCTTACACCGCATCTAAGAAGTTCGCTGTCAAGCCTAGACAACCCAAGGAAGCATCGATCCCCAAGTCCCCGTTTTTGGCTTAGAGTTTGTACATAGTAACTAGGATCCGGAACGGAATGTAGGACAATACTCTCCAGAATGGGAGAAGAAGCATCTTCAATTTTCACTATCTGTTGTGCACACAGGTTATCTTATAACTGATTTTCATCTACATGTGGTGGTCAAAGTCACATTTCAAGCCTGCTGGCAAGTGTGCCCTTATAGTTGGAGCTTCGCAAGGTATCGGTGCCGACATTGCTCTCAGATTATATGAACAACAATGCAGTGTGATCTTGGTTGCCCGTACCGAATCCAAATTGAAGGAACAAGTCAACAGAATCATCCAGATTGCCGGTGAAAAGACAAACAGCGAAGGGGAACCCTCAATCGAGTACATGGTATGTGACGCCTCCGACTACGGCAGCTGTGCTGAAATGTGGAGCACATTGATGAACACTAGAAACATCGATCCAGATTTCGTGTTTTGCACCGCTGGATCGTCTATTCCCAAGTTGTTTGGAGACCTCACTGGCGCTGAGTTGGCTACAGGTATGAGCGTCAACTATCTCACGGCCGTGAACTCCGTTCATGCTGGCCATAAAGCAGCTTTGGTTAAGAACACAGGAAAAGAACCTGAAGAGTTCAAAAAGAGACACGTTGTGCTCTTCTCATCCACAGTGGCATCTTATCCGTTCATTGGGTATGCCCAGTATGCACCATCCAAGGCTGCCATCTTGTCGCTCTCCATAATTTTAAGACAAGAATTGGGTCCTTACAATTACAGAGTTTCGTGTGTGTTCCCAGGAAACTTCGAGAGTGAAGGATTCGCAGAGGAGCAGCTCACTAAGCCTGAGATCACGAAGAAGATCGAGGGCCCCAGTGCTGCCATTCCTTCTCTCGAGTGCTGTGACATGGTACTCGACAAACTTAGCAAAGGCTACGATGCTGTTTACACAGACTTCATTGGATGGGTGCTCGCAAGTTCTGTGCTTGGTGTGAATCCGCGTTGCTGGAGTTTCTTCCAAGTGATCGTGTCGTTCATCTTCCTGATTATCGCACCTATTCTCAATTACTTCGTGTACTTGGACGTGCTCAAGTCGTTCAAGAAAACTGACGTGAAGAAGTGATGCAATAACATGTCGCCCATACCGTCTTTGCCGGCTACATCCTCCCAATGTACCAACTTGAAAATTAGGTACTTATAGAGATTTTAGCCATCTAATATTGACTCAACCCTATTGAATGATCCCGAGGGCCTTCCAACTCTGCAAAGACTCGAAAGCTCCTATGGTCACAACTACATCTACAGATCCTCTGGACTTTTCTCCATTTTTTCGGTCGTTTATTCTTTTCTACTTCTTTTCAACAGCCAACAGCGCTATCTTATCCGTCAACTTGTTCATCTTGCGGTCTGCAGTGAGGCCCCACTGGTACCAATTGATGGAGTATACCCAGTTGACCATGGTGATAACTTCTTCGTTCCAAATGTCCTTGGCTGTTTCCAGAACAGAAGGTCTATGCGTAGTGAGAACACGTCTGTTAAGCGGCTGTGGATCCTTCTCAACATCTTTGTCCGTGAGAATTCTGTTATTGATGGTGTTGTCGATGTCCTGAAGGTTGTTAGACACAATCTCCATGGAGGATTTCACGTAGGATGTGTAGGTCAAAGCAAGAGAGCCTGTTAAGAAGACTCCTCCGAGGAAGCCGTGAATTCTGTTACCCATAGTAGAGCTTGAAATAAATGGCTTTTGATACACTCTAGTTATTGGTGCGACGAGTTAACTAAGGAAGGCACGTGACGAGATGTATAACGGCAATGGCATTCGACGGCAGCTACGACTATTACAGTAGCTAGTCGGCGTAGAGATGCACCGAATTAGCGCTTTCATTCAGTTTCTACTTCCCATTATATTTACAAGTATCCTATTTCTCGGTTGGTTCGGTGGTGTCGACGTCAGCTTCTTTGGCAGCGGTCAAGGCGTTTCTCAAGAACGCAAACACATCGATCTTGTCGATCTTGACGCTCTGGCCCGCTTCTCTCAAAGCCTGGACATCTGCAACTGCGCTCTCGGTGTCTTTCAACAAAAAGGGCAACTCCTCCATAACACCAGCCAAGGGCAATTCTATTGCCTCAGGATGCGTCTTGAGGTGTCTTTGCACCTTCACGTTGGCGATGTAGGAGAGCCCCTCCACGAACTTGGCGGTGATGTCTTCACTCAAGTTGTAGTCTTCCAATCTGGGTTCTATGCCGAACAAAGCGTACTGCAAACGGACGAGCTTATCGCTGTAGTCGGACATCTCGCTGGCGTCAGCGTCGATGTATTGCTGCTGGAAGTCCTCGAGGTACTGTGTCTGCTCAGCAGTGAATGTCTGCACTCTCTCAAAAGCAACTTGTCTCTCCAACAAGGTCTGCTTGATACGCTTCTGCGTCATCTTCAACTTGCCATCCAAGTCGTCGTGTCTCAGGAAGTTGACATGGTCGAACGACGTACCCAAACGGACCTCTCTGGCCAAAATGTTTCTCTCTTTCAAGGTCAAGTACCAGATCTTGTGCAAGTCTTCAAAAGATTTTCTACGCAACTCAGCCATGGTCCATGCACGCGAGTCTCTTGGAAGCTCGTCCTGCTCACGGAAAGCGGAGTCGGTGTTGCTGCCCTCGGGAAAGAACGCCCACAACGGGTGGTCGGCGGAAACATCGAAGTTTTTGTGCGTTGGAACGATGGGTGCTCTCAATTTGACGGATTTGATGTCGGCAAACTTCAAGGGCTTTGCTCTGGCAAGTGCCCGCGAGGCCGAACAGAATCCTCTAGTGGATATGAACATGCTGTTGAAGGATATATCTATTGAAAAATTTTTGTT
The DNA here is from genome assembly GCA_003707785.3 of Danielia oregonensis. NCBI lineage: Eukaryota > Fungi > Ascomycota > Pichiomycetes > Serinales > Metschnikowiaceae > Danielia > Danielia oregonensis. The sequence goes on from PPLJ03000008.1 coordinate 635,060, forward strand.
AGCGCACATAGGTCACGTGCGCGGATCAAGACGTAGTGGACGTAGATAGGTAGAAGAACACAGTTTCCGGGAGAGCTGAAGTGCGAGATGCGAGTTCGCTATCGTCTGAAGAAGCTAACGTACTCCTTGTGTGAATTTCACATCATGGACACGAAACTGGAGATGCCATAAGATCAGTGTAAATCAGCAACGACCCAAAGAATTGGAAAATGAGCACAACCAGACCGGTCTAAGACTACTACTTGCCACTTTCCCATTGCTATTGCCCTCACCAGACCGCTTATCTACAAGATCGTTGCAGCATTACAGAACAGATGTCCTGCACACGCACCAACATCAACGGACATTTTCCCAGCTACAAGAACAAGCATGTCCACAATCCAAACCGCTACACAGCAAGAAGAACCGCTTGACCTCATTCGCTTCCAGCTAGATGAGTTCGTGCTTGTCAAATTGAGAGGCGCTCGCGAGATGAAAGGAAAGTTGCAAGGGTACGATTCTCACTGCAACTTGGTGTTGAGCGATGCTCAAGAGTTCATATACGGAGAGAACGACAGCGACACGGTGGTCAAGAAAACGGAAATGGTGTTTGTGAGAGGTGATTCCGTCATCTTGATAAGCCCTACTGAGGAATAAGAGACACTCCTTCTATTGTACATTAGTCGAACTATATTAATGAAAAACGCATCACTCCTCGATGTCCATGTCGTCTTCAGTGCTTTGGAGCACGGCTTGTAGTAACTCGACCTTTCTGGCGTTGGTGAGCCATCTTTCCTTGGCTTCGGCTCCCCGGGCCACCAACTCTTTGATGTCTGAGGTTAGCACCTGAATGGAATGGTCGTAGTCGTCTAAGGACAATGCTGCACTGCCCACGTCTATAGACGAGGAACGAGCGATATCGTACGAGTATTTGGTCTCATCCAAGTGACTGTATGCTCTGCTGTTTTGCAACAACTCGTCCAAGTATTTGACGATGTTGATGGGCTGCTGATCGCTCTTTCCTTTTTCTGAAGGGTCCGTTGCGTCATTGATCTCATCCACCGTTTTGAGCTGACGAAGCTTGGTCTCAACATCTCCAAAAAGAGCAGCGAGCTCGCTCTTCTCGAAAACACTGGATTCGTAGTCGATGAAGGTGCTTTCTGGGTCACTAACACTGCCTTTAGACGTTTGCGTCTTTACAAGTGGCTTCGCTTTGCCTCCGATCTTGACCGTGACTCCAGTTTCGTATTTGGATGCAAGTACTTTCATTTTGTCAACCACGGGCTTGTTTGATTCCCGAAGTTGCTCGAGGTCTGCATCAATCAGCTTCTGCTTGGTTGCAAGCTCTGCGTTCTGAGATTCCAACCCTTCCAGATATTGTGGTTTGCTGTGCTCACTGAATTCTAGATTGCTGGCTATCCTGGCAACATGAGCCCCGTATGTGAGGGAGAGCTTGTCATTTTCAAGTGTTAACTCCTGGAGTCTGAGAAGCAGCTCCGGTTTAACGGCTCCGTTTTCTTGGATCTCGTTACCAACTTTTGTAGACATTTCGAGAATGTCCTGCCGGAGTTTTAGGTATTGTTGTGCTATGGCGTCATGAGTTTTGATATAACTCGATACGACATTGTCTATGATCTCTTGCTGTTTGACTGTGACCAGCGACATCTCTATATGAATGTGGTATGTCTTCGAACTATATATGATGTTAAGTAAACCCGTACACCGCAACTACCTTGGAGACGATTGTTTAGCCCCAATGGCCCAGCCCAATCCCGATACGAGTAAGTTGGAAAGCTTTTCGCCTGCTTGATTGGTGGAATGCGTAGCATCGTTCAAAAGTCCACTAATGTTTTCCTGGATCTGAGTTTGGGCGTTTTTTCCAGAATCTCGGAAAGTTTCTGCACGATGGGTGTCTGATTCGGCGTACCAACTGTTGATTTCCTGGTTGACATGTCTCAACTGCCGAATTATTAGTTTGGTGTTGCTGACTGTTGAGCTCGTTGGTTTGGTGAGCTTCAATGTGTACGCAAGGAGCTCTCTTTGCTTTGTAAGAATTTCAATTTTCTTTGTATCCACTGATGATTCGTATTCATTAAACCATTCGGGAGAGACGTACTTCCCTACTTGGTAGAAAGTTAGCCAGAACTCATTCAACTGTTCTGGCTTTTTGCCACTAGAATAGTAGGAAAACAACTCTTTAGACTGTTTGTAGGCGAAGTCGAAATTGTTGTCCACCAAAGCAGATTCAATGCATGCAGATTTCACCTTTGCCAAGAAGAGGTCCGAAGGGTCAAGCTCCAAATAGATTGCTAAGTCGTTGACGATCTTGTAGAGTCTTTCAGAAGCAAGGTAGGATTTTTGATTTTGTTCAAGAACAACTCCAATCAAGGAGATAGGCGAGAAATCATTATCTGAACTGGCTCTCGTAAGCTTTTGAAGAATTTGTTTTGGCGTGATTGGTTTCAGCTTCTCAAGGACAAGCTTGAAGTTCTTTAAATTGTGGAAAGCCTTGAGCAAATGCTTTAGCTTTATGACAGTGCTTCTATTCTCTGCGGAGAGACTGTCTTCCAGGGATATTAAATCAATGATTTCAATGCTTTGAGTTGCTGATTTCAACTTCCCTATTCTGTCATCAAGATTTGTGGAGTTATCGATCAAGTCCCAAAACTTTCTGTATATGAGATCGAACATGACATTGGCCAGAAGCCTCTTATCGGATGGCGAGCTTTGATAGAAGTCAGTGATGCGCTGGAAGAGACCAACATTGAGGAGTCTCTCCACAATTAGCTGATCAATCTCCGTTGTTTGTGAATTGTCATTCCCCGGAAAGACTGCTGTGAGTGTGGAAACCGAGTCCAACAATTTACGGTAGTTTGAATCATCCAACTTAGCCAAAACTTTCGACACTTCACGCAATTTCGAGTCAAATCCAAAATTCTCTGAGCCTTTGATTGTCAAATACTTCAGGATAGTCATTTCGTTAATCGTGTAGAGCTGACAGCAGGTGGAGATCACTTGACGGAGCGTGACAAGTGAGTTTTCAACAGACCCGTCGAACAAGTATCTTAAAGGGTTTGCAGAGTAGTTGACAAATTCCTCAGTGTTGTTGAAATGGGGAAGGCCCTCGAAGTCAGCGGTAGTTGAAAACGCCAAAGGTGAAGCTTGCTGGCACCTCAACGACAAGATCAACGAGTTCACAGTTTCATTTATCTGGCCGTAGATCTTCGTGAGGTCCTCGGACTCGGACTCACGGTGCAAACCAAACATGTAACAGGACGCAATGAAGTACTGAATGTGAGGCAGATAAGCGTCCAACTCAAAATAAGTGCCTTTGAAATTGCTGAATCCCGATATAGTTTCAAGGCATTCGCTCCAACTTTTGAACTGCAGCGAGATGTCGTTAACATCTTTTCCGTACATCCACTTCAAGAGAGGCCCCAAGTTATTCTTGTGGAATGCAGCAAATGGAAGAATGACATTTGAAAGGTATTTGCTCGCAGATAACTTATCTCCAAACGAAGAGTCGTGTGTTTCAAGCGGAACGACCAAGTACTCAAAGTGATCCCAGTATGTTTCAAGACTCAAGAATTGGCTAGCCAGGCAGGAGTCCTGACGTAGCGAGGCATAGTTATCCCAGTAGTAGGTATATGGCCTGATCACACCGTTGTACCACTCATCAAATGGCAGGTATCCGGACAAAGTAGCGTATAGAGGCGAGAACTCGCTGATGTCGGCATGATATCTCGACAACTCGGCAACTTTGGCTTGCACAAACGCAAAAAGACACTCATTTGACCCATCGTCAGGGCCAGTGAAGAAACCAGCTGATTTCGCCCGGACTGCCAAATTGACCATTAGGTCGTCCGCAGTCTGAAGTACTGCACCCTCTGAATCATCGCTCTCGATGTTGTATTCTTTGCTGAGCCAGATCAACAAGTCTTCGGTGTCCTCGATTAGATCCAGCAAACTCAAGGCATCCTCTTTGTTTCCCTTCGCCAATGCGCTTGCAACGTCCGAAACAGTCTCTATGCTTGTGGCGATTGGACTCACGTAGAATAGAAGCACACGCAAGTAGCTGGTGGCCGAATTGTACTTCAATTGCTGAGTGCTAATGATGGGCACCAACTTGGCGAAAACCTTGTCGATCTCGCCAGGAAATTGAGCAAACATTTTGCACGCCACTGTGAAGAGACGTGCATCTACCTCATCTAGTGCCAGTGGGTTATTCATGTTTTGCTTTAGGAGTATAGAGCAATAGTTCACACCGTATGAGCGTAGTGCATACAGCACGTGAATGGTGATAGTTAGAAGGTCGAAGCAACTTCGTTTCAGGAATGTTCGTATGGTCCATTCAAAGCGAAACAGCGAAATTGAACGTTCTGAGTCTCATTATAAAGATCCGCGGAACCGATATACTGTTCACTTTACCGTTAGTCTATACCTTTTGGAGCTTGTCACGTGCTATACACGTCTCGCACAAACTTCACACTTTGGAAACTTCAACATCAACGCCTCCACGATAGTGCCTCTGTTCAGCGCTTCCTATGTCCTTCTGTCCTAGTGAAATTTTGTTTGATGATTCGATCGTTGACCTTTTATAATACCGCATCTCGTGTTTCCATATTTCGCATCCACCACAGCATCTCTTCAAGAGCCCTGTTGATGTCACAAGCTAGTCCACAGCACGCAGCACGCGACACTACGGATGCGTATAGTGGCCTTGTGCCTTCCAAAGAGTCTTTGGACTTGTTAAAGTTGGTGGAGTTCTCTTCGTTTAGTGAAGACGTGACTACCAACATCGCGTCTGGTTCTGAGACAGACGACCCGTTCGACTCCAACGACCTAATTGACTTGTTGTCTGACCATCACCTGCCAGTAAGGATATCTACTCCCAAAGCTGCCACGCCCAAAGCTGCCACTCCCAGGGCTATCACACCAAAAGCTCTCACACCAAAAGCTATCACTCTAAACGCTATCACACCAAAAGCTACAACACCAAACGCTATCAAAGCTGACTCGAGCACTCCAATCAAGCATGAACTACATTCACTGCCGCAGAAGCTATTCGTCCCGGAGTCTCTGTCTCCGTTTGTCACTCCTCAAAAGCCGATGAAAAAGCCAAAGTTGGTGTTCTCTTCGCCACTTCAAGTACGGGAATTTAGCACTACCGCCCCGAAAAAGGACAAGAGCTTTCGTCTGAACCTTCCAAACCCCACCATCCAACTCTCGACACAACGACCATTTGCTGTTGCGGGACAAATGAGCGCGTTCGACTTACCTGAGATGCTAATACCAGAAACCGAAAAGGTCGTGAGGCCCATCGTACTTTCTGCCGAGCAGGAGCATGTACTCCAGCTTGCGTCTCACGGACACTCCATTTTCTTCACTGGCTCTGCAGGTACAGGTAAGTCGGTTCTTCTTCGTTCGATTATAAAAGCACTAAAGACAAAGCATGGCGCAGGTGGTGTATCAGTTACTGCATCCACTGGTTTGGCTGCATGCAACATTGGTGGTATTACCGTACACAGTTTTGCTGGAATTGGATTAGGTAAGGGAGAAGCACATGAACTTTTGAAGATGGTCAAGAAAAATAGAAAAGCTCTCAAACGTTGGTGCTCGACCAAGGTTCTAGTCATTGACGAAGTGTCCATGATTGACGGTAAGTTGTTCGACAAGTTGGATTACATTGCCCAGCACGCACGGAGAAACAACAAGCCGTTTGGTGGAATCCAAGTGATCATTTGTGGTGACTTTTATCAACTTCCACCAGTTAGCAGAAAGGTCGTGAAGCCGGATGGATCGGAGCACAAAGAAGAAGCCTTGTTCGCGTTTGAGTGCGCGTCTTGGCGTAGTGCTATATCCTCGACCATCATCTTGAAGGAAGTCTTCCGTCAAAAAGGTGACCAGAAGTTTATTGACATGTTGAACGACATGAGAAACGGTGTTGTTACTCCGGAGTCGGAAGCAGAGTTCAATCGGCTCTCACGTCCATTGAAATGCCCCGAGGGCATAGTCCCCACTGAGTTATATGCCACAAGATACGAAGTTGAAACGGCTAATAATGTTAAACTCAGAAGTCTTCCCGGAGAATCAGTCGTTTACGAATCGAGGGATGGAGGATCGCTTCCCGTCCAGGCTAGAATATCAATGCTTTCGAACTTCTTAGCTCCAAGCAGGTTGTTCTTGAAAGTGAATGCTCAGGTAATGTGCATTAAGAACTACGATGAGACGTTGGTCAACGGATCCTTGGGACAAGTTATAAAATTCATGGACAGAGACACGTATATGTGTTACGACATCATGAAGAATAACCCGGAATTGAGTCTAGAAGAAACTAAAGAGTTGCTTTTACGAGAAAAGGTCAAGTTCAGACTCTCTCATAGCCAAGGTGAGGATGTGACTGACGATCAGATTGATCTGGCAGTCGAACAACTCCAGTCACAGCCTCTACTTGACAGTGTTTTCAATTTCTTCTATGAGGATAAATCGCCCCAAACAGAAATACCATCCTCTGATGCGGAAGAGTTGACCATGGAACAGCGTATTGCTATCAATAAGGTTAGAAAGCTCGAGTTCATCGAAAATTTACAGTTATCATCCACGGGTGAAAAGCACCCTTTGGTGAGATTCTTGAATCCGGATGGAGTGACCACAAGAGACGTGTTGGTGGAGCCTGAAAGATGGGAGATTACAAATGATGATACAGAGGAAGTCTTGGCCTCTCGTGTTCAGTTGCCCTTAATGCTTGCTTGGGCTTTGTCTATCCACAAGTCGCAAGGACAAACCTTGCAGAAGGTGAAAGTGGATTTGACACGAATCTTCGAAAATGGACAAGCTTATGTGGCATTGTCGAGAGCAGTGGCGCGTGACGGTTTGCAAGTGCTCAACTTCAAGAGAGAAAGGGTCAGAACTCACCGCATCGTCGAACAATTTTATAGAACTTTGACCACTGCAGAGAAAGCTCGTGGCCGTTAGGAAAGTGTTGTATATAGAAACATACAGAATACCACGACTGGATATGTGGTTGTTACCGTAGTCACTACGTGATTATTCTATGCGAGTCGTATTCATCATATTTATATCGAGTTTCTCCTGTAAACTCTTTTTCTGTCGTAACCGTCTTTGTGTTTTGAGTTGCCCGTACCGGCAATGTTGGGAAGTTTCCCTTCCTTTTCCCACTTGGTCAAGATCCCGTCTGCATAGGCCAAACCAACGTTGTAGATCTCATCAAACTTCAAAAAATCAAGTGTTGCATAATCATCGATCGGAGGTCTGAGGTATATAACTCCTGGTGTTTTCTTGGCAAGCTCCAAGGCATTTACACTAGCCACGTACGCTAGTCTTAATTGGATGTCCATCATATTTGGCACATTAGGGTGCTTTGAGAATGGATTGATCCTGTTGAAAAGAACCCAGAATCCGGATAATGTATCACCATAGTTCATGGGGGTTCGATCATCAACAGATCCCACATCAACTGCAATAATGTACTTAGCTCCGCGGTTCTTCATCTCCATGACGGGAAGATTATCCAAATACCCGCCATCTAAAAGCATCGAGCCGTTGAATGTAATAGGGGGAAGGAGCCCAGCCAACGACATGGATGCCCTGATAAATCTCCATGCATACCCGGTCTCATGGATTTCCATATTCGAATTTGTAATGTTAGTGGAATTGCAGAAGAACTGGATCCAGAAATCTTCGATTTCGTGATAGCCGAATACTTTCCAAATTCCTCGATTAAACTCATATCCCGTGATGTATGAGGTGACCGGATAAGTCAAATCGAACACGGACCGCCAAATCGATCCAATTCTTCTGGAGAACTTCTTGGACATTCCATAAATGGACACGATATTATGTTCCTTTGCGTACAATCCTCCCACAAAAGAGCCAATCGAAGTTCCACCTATCAAATCAACAGGAATGCCATGCTTCTCCAATGCAGTAACTACTCCAACATGAGAAATTCCTCTGGAGCCTCCTCCACCTAGTACAAGACCAACGGCTTGGTTGGAAAGAATTCGAGCTAATCTCAAGAAATCGTTTTTGTAAGCCAAAGGGGTTTGATCGATTTTGTTAGCCCTAGCGTTGAGTTTGATTAGTGATGCCACAGCCCTGGACTTAACACTTTCAAATTTCATTTTGATATTCGGATTGGCTTTGCTGCTCAATTTTATGGCAAGATCCGCCAAGATGTTTGATCGTTTCTTTGCTCGCTTCTCTGAGGTGTCTCTTGGAATCTCCATCTGAATATGATGATGACCTTGAACCCAGATTCTCTTTTTGAGCCAGATACTTGTGGACCCCGCAAGTACAGACTTTTCAGGGTGGATCAAACACAAGTCGGTACGGGCAGTGGTTTTGAGCTTTATGAGCAATCTTTCATAATCTCCGACGTTGGTTGCACATTCGTCATCTTCTGCATCTGCCAACAACAAAATACAATCTCCTTGTGAAATACACGCTGAAGTCCAGTTTGACTTGAGCTGTGAGTCACAAACATAGACAACAGTTTCGTACTCTTCTTCCAAGTAAGCAAAGTACCCAGATAATTTCAATTGAGCAAGGCGTTCGTCAAAAGCATGCCGTCCAAGATGAGTAAGCGTGGAAGTTTGATCCAAGGCAATGACATTTCTACCAATTGCTTTGAGTGCCAGCACTAATTTGTCTGCAAATTCTCTCACCGGAAGGCCGCTAACACTTGGAAGAACAGTGATAGTTTTGTAATCACTGTGTATCTCAAAGCTAGAACGACCGTTCACTGATGCAATATTACTTGCATTCTTGGCCTGACTGCTTCCTTCGAGCACTCTGCTAGCAACGATTCTTGAGACTTTAACCATGATGGAAGGATTTTGTAAGGATAACATTTCAAACAAAGCTCTAGGGATTCTAGCTGTCTCTGAGTCTCTAACAGCTATCAAAGTGTTCGTTCTTCTCGACGCCGTGAGCACCTCAACCTCACCGATAGATTGTCCATGTCCATACTCACCAAGAACCTCGAAGTCTTGCTCATCGTCACCATGTTTCGGAGAGTTCGAGTCGTCAATCAAATTGTCGGTATGCAAATTGACGTCAGCCTTTCCACCTTTTAGATTTTTGTAGCGCACAACTCTAAATCTTCCACTCAAAACGATGTGAAAGCCATTTGCCAAGTCGCCCTGCGAACACAATATTCCCCCAGCTGGTATGTGACACCATTCAAGAGCAAAGTCAATGGTCAGAATCAACTCTGGGAGCAAGCTTTTCAATTTAGCAGCCACCGGAAGTTGGAGAAAATAAAACTTATCCATTAACTTCGAGAAATCGTCCTTGGAAATATAGGCTACAATAGCACCTTGGTCTTTCGAACTCTTGATTGAAACAAGAGACCTGAAACCCACGATAGAGCTTAGGTATCCTGCTAGTCCTCCTGGATGAACAGAATATAACTTCTTCGCATTCCTGGGTGTTTCACCTTCCTTTGAAATCGCAGCATACTCCACATCTAAGCTTCCATCGATCACGTAGAAGAGACCAGTACGAAACGAATCCTGTTCAACTAAAGTAGTTCCAGGCTTGTAGTACTTCACTTCGAGGTACTTGCTGAAAGAATTCTTGATGGTACTGAAATTTACATCAGCAGCACTTGAGGTGTATCTCCTAGCGGGTTTTGAAGTGTTTCCGTTGTTCGCATCTGATTCTGCTGAATCAACTCCATGAAGAATAGACTGATGAATTGTGTTGTAGAATTTCTGTGGATGCAGAGAAACAGAGTCCCGTGGTTTGAAGTAGTCAACGCTACTGACCGAGTTCCACCTTGTCCTCTCCGATAATGAGTCGTAGACATACATCTCACCACTGATAGGTACAGCATTGTCGTTCATAAGGGTCGACAAGCCAACCATGGAATTCTTTGTTGAAAACTGGCCGCTGCACATAGCCAACATATGCAACGTGGTAAGGCTCTCCTCGATTCCCAATAATTTGAATAAGTTCTCCACTATTGCGATCCGGAGGGAGGTTTCTTCTGTTTCTTCTCTTTCATCAGAGAAGGACCGGTCCCTCACATTGTCCATTCGGATAGATTTTGAACTTTTTGTTCGCAGAATAGGAACACCACTCAACTTTGAAGGAAAAGACTCGGTAGTGTTGATGCTGTGAGATTCTGGGCCAGGCGAGTCTTCGCGTGCGTTGTACGCATACAAATTGTAATCCGATTTTCTAGACAATGGAACGGAAGAAAGCAAATCTCCAGGATGAGAGGGCTTTGATCTGGAGGCAAGTACAACATACCTCGAAGAGCTTTCCCTGTTCAACTTATGAGACTTCTTAGTGGGCTTCGGAATAATTTCCATCGAGCAATCCGACTCCATATCAGAGTCAGCCTTTCTTTTGAATGATTCTATGACCCCATCATATAAGTAGCTGGGTAACTTGCACTCTTCAGCCATATCATTTAGTGCTTTCTCGCTATCGAAAATCTCTTTTGTGAGTCCCAAATACTGATGTACAGCATTCATTGTCACCTTATAGAGGCGCGTGAGTACCATAGTGACGATATGAGAAGTTGCCTTCGGGTATTTGGATTGCACTCTTTGGAATGCCAGATTGGGGATAATAGCAATAGTTGCAGTGGTTGCCTGCTCTCCTGGACCAATAGGTTTGGGCTTTGCGACGATATCAGGGTACGTTGTTAGTTTATTCCTGTCATTCTTTGGAGTTCCCACTATTGACTCTCCATTCTGGAAGACAGTGGCTCCAATAGAAGGTGACTGGGTGTATATGGGGAAGTGTCCATTGAACTCTTTCATGGGACTTCCAGTGAAAGTTGGGCTCAACGATATGGGCTCGATGGGCGTTGAAGTGGTCAGGTGCATGTTGAGATTGCCCATCATGTGTAAAGGTTGAACTCCAGACCGTAGACCCAGAGTTGGTGAAGCAAGGGGAGATCTGTTTGCACTGAAAAGATCCAAGGTACTCAACAAAGACGAGAGTGGAGACCCACTTTTGACTTCATTGAGAAGTTGGTACTGCTGCTTGTCGATCACCAAGATATCATCTTTGTCAAAATTGTCGGTCTCTTCATCAAATTTCACGCCTGATCTTTCCTTGATCTTTGTGTAGACTTGGATTGTTCCCTCCACCACTATGGAGAATCCCAACCTCTCATCCAAGTAGAGGATCTCATCAGGAGCAAGCTTCTGTGTGGTCATATTCTTAGTGAGCTCGTGGAATACGGGCCGCTCCAAGTATCCAAATACCTTAATGGCACTTAAAAACTCGTCCAAGTAATTTTTGGAACGGTCCGAGCCCCTCTGATTCTTGGTAACGTAATCAATGCCCCGCCCGAACTTCTCACGCTTGTCTGACTTGGGAACTGCGGTCTCTTTCGAGTATCTTGTGAGATACTTGTGGCGAACAACCAAAAAGCTAAGCAGCGCTGTTATGAAGAGATATGTCAAGATCAGCTGTAGCAGCAATTCCACCAGAAAGCTCTTCTGAAGCATGTTGACAAGAATGGTGGGAACTAGTACCACCACGTAATTCATGATCTTGAAGAAGATCCACAGCCAATACCATAGCGTGGCAGTCAACAAGGAAACCGACCCTGCATCCTGTGCCGGAGGAAGTACCTTCCAACCCTCGAGTACCTCGGCTATTGAGCTGGTGTCTGGTGAAGACAGTAAGTTCATGTGTAGCAAACACATTTACCCCACGTGATGATATATGGACCCTGGCACGGTGCAGGAAGCTAGGAATATATCTTATAATGTACTATGAAATCTACTTGTAGCCAGCAGGCAAGCAGTCGAAACGGCGCAAGATACGCTCGATACCGTCCATACCCTTTTCAAGCTGTGGCAATTCTGGTCCGTAGGAAATACGCACATAGTTGTACCAGATCACATCTTCTAGACGACTCAAGTTCTGGGGGTTGATCAAGAAGAAGAACCCTGGAACGACAATGACCTTCTCATGCAAACACTCGTGGAAGAAGCCAAGACAGTTGCTGAGCTTGCCAGGGAGGTGCGAGAGATTGAGCCAGAGGTAGAATGTAGAGTTGGGAGTATTGTGCCCATCGAAGTGGAAACCCATGGCGCCCAACCGGGCGATGATGTAGTCACGCTTCATCTTAAAGTGTATCTGAAGTGCTTTCATCTCTGCGCGGACCTTCAATGGCTCCAAGAAACTCACAGCAGCATACTGGAACGGAGAGTTGGACCCACCGTCCAAGAAAGAGCCGGCAGAACTAAGGGCGTTGATGTACTCCTCTGGGCCCAAAACCCAGCAAATACGCCATCCTGGCAAGCGGAACGCCTTGGTGAGACCGTTCAAGATGAGCACTGGGTCGTTGTTCACATCAACGACACATTCGGCCGAAGAAATGGACAGACCAGAGCAGTTGTCATCGTAGTAATAGTGCAGGTAGAACTCATCCATAATCAAAAGAGCCTTGTCACGACAGAGCTTGTGCAAACGAGCCAATTGCGGGCGAGTCATACACTTACCGGTAGGGTTACGAGGGTTGGATGTGAGGAGAGCAGAAACTCCACGTTTGAGCTCCAATTCAATAGTGTTCAAGTGCATCTCGTAGTTGTCGGACTCGTGCAAAGGCACGGGAATTGGAGAGAAGTTCTTGAAAAGCGAAAGCATCTCTGCATAGGCCGTGTAGTCAGGCAAGAAGAACGACAAGTAGCAGTCACTGATGATCGAGGCAATACGAGTCAAACCAGCACGGCCACCAGGCACAATGCACACGTTCTTGTAGGTGTACTTCGAGTATGAGTGCTGACGATAAGTCTGGTTGTAGTAGTTGGCCACAGCCTCACGCAACTCGTGAATACCCGCAGTAGGAGCGTATTCCTTGGAGATATCGGTGATAGGAATGGACGTGGGACGCTTGAACGAGCCAGGAATGGTGTCTCCGTGCTCTGGAGCACCTTGGCCCAAGTTGGCCCACGAGTCGTCGCCATTGCCCTGGAAGCCGTATTCGGTAGCACGCTCGGTGACCCACAACACACCTGTGGACGACTGCTTGGTGTTCATGGCAGGTTTATGGATCTCGTCGTTGAACTTGGGACGAGGCACCGGAATTGGCGAGCCATCGCGGCCGTTCTCCAGCTTGGAGAGCTTGGAGAGCAAGTGCTGGTGCTGCTTGTTGTCGATCTTGGGTCCAATCGGCGTACGCAGCAGCGGAGAGTCGAAGTACAGGTGGTCTCGCTGACCAGGACCCGTAGCCAACTTCTCCAAAAGCGACGAGGCACTGCGCCTGAGAGTGTCGGGCAACGTTGACTCCAACCGCTCGAACTCGGACACGGACTCGTTGTCAGACTCGTAGATAGACATGGTAGTATGAGTAAATGAGTATGAGTAAATGAAGTATGGGGAGATTGAGATGTGCAGGAGAAAGAACAATGAGGCTGTCGTGGAGGCTGGGGTAGACGGAAGGAGTTGGAGGAGTCAGGTTGGAGAGAACAGGGCATGAGAGTAGATGGAGAGTAGATGGAGAGATGAAGAAAGTACTTGGTGAGAGTATAATACAGTGAGAGTATAATATAGTGAGAGTATAATATAGTGAGAGTATAATATAGTGAGAGTGTAATATAGTGAGAGTATTAGTGAAAGTTGATATAGTGAGGCAGCACACAAGAGTATGCCAATATTGAGAGCGTGCAAGTTCAGGCCCAGGCTGAACGGAGCATATCAGAACGTTAGAACCGATAGAAGGAATATGTCAAAACTGTAGTGAAGCACGTTTCTATACCCGGACCAGCCGGAGTTGGATCTCTCCAGTAAATCATTGCAAAATGAAAGTAAGGAAGAGAACAACACGAAGACATCACCCAGTACTACTTCTGCCAACAGAACAAACACATAACTTCCCCAGGCTCACCTTCCTCCCCCCAATTCGCGGTGCCCGATTCGGAGCCATGAACGGCATTTTGGACCAGTCGCAGAAGCCGTGTTCCGATATACCCCAGCCCTAAGTGGCCGTAGATATACAGCCGTCGCTTCTCACGTTCGCTTCTCAGCTTTTCCCTCCTCTCCATCTCTACCCTCTCCACACCTGTACATGCTCGCTCATTCACATCTCAACTACATGGGTCAAACGACGCTGAAAGGGCTTGGCTCCGGCTTGTCGCCGCAGTCTTCCATTTCCAGCCGCAAGTCTCACCGCAAGCAGCTTCCGAACATCTTCACTGTGCTCAACAAGGACACTGTGCTCAACAAGGACTATAGTGCCTGGGATGAGCATCCCAATGACAGAGGAGGACTCTTCTTGCTGCCGGTGGTGTCGAACGAGTCACAGCTCCTGCAGTTCTCGGCTTCTTCTGTCACCGCCAACTTCACGTTGGTGGATCCACAGGTGGTTAACGTGCGGGAGTCTGAGTATTTCTCGCCGCTTCTTCTGCTTCCGCTTGAGATTCTTCACCAGATCATTGAGATCGTCTACTATGACGAGAACACCAGTTCGATCCCTGCGAACCTCGAGAAGTTCAGCAAGACCATTCCTGTGTTGCTGAAGACCTTCAACCAGCTTGCTATTCGGTTTTTGTACAAGTATGCTATTTTCAACAGACCTCATCTGTTCGAGCGGTTTTTGCTGAACGTGACGAAGCAGCCTGACATTGGCCAGTACGTGGAGTTTATGGACTTCCAAACGTTCACCTCCATAGGTTTGGGACGCACTGGCCGCATGAACCAGGAGATCCAGATGGTCACGTCAGCCACCATCCTTCTAGCATTAGAATACTGCCCTAATCTTCTCGAGTTCTTGGCTTCTGAGAACATCCAAGACGACATGGATGCGTCTGTTCTTCTGATGCTCTTCAATAACCTTCCCAAGATCCAAGCTCTCGATTTCTGCGGTGCACTGCTGAAACTGTTTGCGGAAGCTTTCAACCAACTAGAGATATTTCCCATTGAGCTCTCTGAGGCCGACATGGACAATGCTCTGGTCGCTTCATCTCGTCTCGTCAAATTGCCAAACTTGTTCAAAGTATCGTTCCACGATTGCTCGAACCTAGGTTTATCCACATTCGAAAAAGTGTTTCCGTACTTGGTTCTGCTTCGAAGACTTGACTTGACCCACACGGCAGTGACCTCCACTGTCCTCGTCACTCATCTTCCCCAGTCGTGCCGTCTCACGCACTTGTCGTTGGCTCGGTGTTCCAAATTGACAACTAAAGACTTGATTCAATTCTTAACTACCCACCCAGCAGTAAGGGACTGTTTGCAGTGGCTCAATTTGCAAATTGACTCCAATGTGGTATCGCCATTGAGTGACGTCTACCTTTTATACGTGCTTAACCACTTGAAAGCTCCAGATTTGCGGTACCTCAATTTGGGCGGAATGCCCGTGAACCAGCGTGCATTGCAATTGATCAAAACGAAATTCACTTGCTTGGAAAGCTTGACCGTTTCCCACTCCACCGTGGAGATGGCGGACTTACAAGCCCTCTTGAAAGACAATACTACCCTCCGTTTCCTTGACATCACAGGATGCAAAGCCGTGGATAGGTGGAACCTCACAAACTTATTGAAGTCAAGCTTCGAATCCAATTTGGAGGCGCTAGAGTTCGACTACAAGGACCTCTACGACCTCACAGGAGGCGGACATATTAGAATAGACCCTGTCCAGACAGACTTCAGAGTGCTGGAGGAACCGTTCCTTCCTCAGATTTGGAAGTTCTACGACAACGAAGGAAGAAGAGCTTGGCTCTACAAAATCGACTCCACTGACCCTTCATACGATTCACTTATTGCGGGCAAGAAAGTGCACCTTACCGAAGCTTCCAACTTGGTATACTACGATTTAGAGACAGGCGCCAAAATCGAAACGAAAATTTCAAAGCCGGACTTCCTCAAGTACGCCTCGAGGAAGATCAACTGTTCCATTGGCTACTACAACCTCAACAACGCCAAAAAGAAAAGCTACGTCAAGGGCGAAATCGCTGAGCTGATCTGGCCTGTCGAATTCAGTCAGAGAGGCATCTATAACTACTACTCGTTGAACGTGAAGTAGCTTAATGAATCACGAATTGCATAACTGCCGTAGGCCGAGGTAAACTTTATGTGGGGTATACTGCACAGTGGCTTTGACCCCAAAATCCATAAGAGTACACCTCCTACTAGAATACTCTTTAATGAAAGACGTAACTGAGATCCGGAACCCCTTGGAAGTTGCAGCCTTGGAGAAATACCTCACCAATCTTCCTGATTCTGTGATCCGTGGAGTGGAAGTTCCTGTGTTCAAGGCTCCATTTTCAGTCAAGCAGTTCCGTTTCGGCCAGTCCAATCCCACGTATCTCATTGAAGATGCTAGCGGAGCTAACTTCGTCTTGAGAAGAAAGCCTTCCGCAAATTCGAAATTGGTTTCGAAGTCTGCTCATGCCATCGAACGTGAGTTCTACATCTTAAATGGAATTGCCCACTGTAACCAGACAGCGGAGCGAAAGGTCCCAATTCCCGTTGTATATCTTCTTTGTGAAGACGAGTCTGTAACAGATGCAGTTTTCTATGTCATGGAATATGTCGAGGGCCGTCTGATCAAACGCCCTGACATGCCCGAAATCCCAGAGCTGCAGAGGAAAGATTACTGGAAGGCAATAATGACTACGATCACTGCTATTCACTCAATTGACTGTGCTAAGCTTGTGGAGTATCTTCCGGCTAAGCACTTCCCTCAGTTTCAACCAGACAAGATTGCTGCCAACAGGGATGGCCCCAGCTACTTCCAGAGGCAGATCAGAACACTCACGGCCGTAGCATCGTTACAGTCTAAGACAGTGGATCCCATTCCGCACTTTGACAGCATGACAAAGTGGATGCTAGACAAGGCGCCTCGTGATCCGTCCAAATTGACATTGATCCATGGAGACTTCAAGATCGATAACGTCCTCTTCCACCCCACAGAGCCACGTATCATAGCCGTTTTGGACTGGGAATTGTGCACTTTCGGCCACCCGTTGTTCGACTTAGCTAACTTCCTCCAGCCTTTCGAACTTCCTAACGAGTTGAATGCCTATCTTTTCCACCCAGAGAAAGTAACCATGGGCCGAGAGGAACCGGGGTCGCTGGAGGCCGTACATGAGCACCTTTACCTCTATCAGAAGGTCCTTGGCTACCAGTGGAACAGCAAAGATCCCAAGAACAATCCTACTGACTTATGGAGAGTGGGAGTTGTGTTTGGGCTCTTGAGATTATGTGTGATCTCGCAAGGTGTAGCCATGAGAGTAGCTAAAGGTACAGCAAGCTCTGCCGCCGCTTCAGGATACTCGGGTCTCTACAAAAAGTTGTCCTTGTTGGCTATGGAGGTCATAAACCAAGGTAGAGAGAAGTTATAGTTATATAAATAATATGCAGAATATTTCACATATACACCATGAAGCAATTCAACGAAGTCCACGGAAACTACCCCAATGCCATATTACGATGCCCATTTGACAAGTGTGGAACGCGGCTTATCAAGCTAAGTCCATCTTTGGTTTCTACGGAGGTGGAATTGAAGAACGCTCCAGCAATGTCTGGAGACTCTACCTACTTCTTCAGAATCGACGACGTCTGGGACTTTGACAACATCGGAGTGTCCAGAGTGGCGGCTGAGCTAGAGGCCAGCAAGGAAGTCGGACAGCTAGCCAAGGTGGAGAGATTATTGGTGTGCAGCGAATGTGACAAGGGACCACTTGGATTTGCTGGCTACCAGAATGCTGACGAGACTCAAGTGGAGAAGTTGTGCTACTATTTGTCTTGTGAGAGCGTGTTGTATGACGCGGAGTAGTTGAACTGCTACTGATGGCTAATGACCTAACGAATAATGGAGATTTTTCAATTCCAATTGTAGACGCCCGTTCGTGAAATAATGTATTCATATCTGTTTTATTACCTACAACTTGGCCGAAGGGGCAAGGTCCTTTGCAATGCCCTTGGCAATGTGGCGTGCACATGCCATGGTGGAGACCATAGGGTTAGCACCTGAAGCGGTAGGCAATACACTCGCATCTGCCACGTACACGTTATCGCACTCAAAGAGACGACCCTTGGTGTCACAAGCTCCGTAACCAGGGCCCTTTCCACTCATGCGGCAGGTGCTCATCTGGTGGGCCGAGCCGTATGTCAGTCCGTATGGAGTCAATGGTGTGTTCTCCACAGTCTTGCGCCAAGCCTGGTAGTCCTTATCGTCGATTGAACGCTGCTCAATAGGCTTGTCGCTCTTGAAAATATCTATCTTCCAGAATGGGTGGATGATTTCTTTAGCTCCCTCCACATAAATAATGTCTGCAGTGCAAAGGATGGCTTTGACCATAGCTGCACGGTCGAACTTGTTGATATCGTAGTCCACCACTAAAGCGTCTGGCTTATTTTTGTCGTAGGTAACAGTGCCCGACAGGGTATCACGGTCTAAGATGATGTAAGTACCGGTACCTTGGTACTTCAACAAAAGCTGACGAATCTGGTCGGAAGAGTGCCACGGCATGAAAGCGGACTCAAGGGTAGGAGTGTGCAAGAGAGTCTCGATCTTAGCACCGTGTGCCTTTCCATCAACGTCATCTGCCTCAGTACAAGCTGAAGTCATAATGGAGTTGAAGTGAGGGTCCGTCTTCTTATCCCAGAAACCCATAATTGCAGAAATGGGGTGCAACTTAAGGTTTCTCCCAATATGCTTATTCTTGAACCCAGACTTTTCTAAAAGAACAGGAGTGTGCAACAGTCCTCCTGCCACGATGTACTTACGTGGACCACGGATACTGAAGTGGCGACGGGTGGGAACGTGAATACACTCGAGCCCGATGGCCACGCCCTTTCTGCGCGTGATCTTCTCCACCGAGACCTCGTCCATGAATTCTGCGCCATGATCAGCAGCATCACGCAACCAGTTAGCCAAGGAACCCTGCTTGATTCCCCACTTACATCCCAAGTGGCACATTCCACAAGAGTGGTTCGTATGGACTCCAGTATTTTGTGGAATTGTCTTCGCCTCGTATCCTAACTTTTCGGCACCCTCCAAGAGCACCTTGTTGGAATGGGAATGAGTGATGTGCTCCGTGGTTGCACCCATTTGCTTGAGAACGTACTCCATGTCGTTATCAAACGACTCGGTAGCAACAAAGTCTACTCCATAGTCGTCGTACCATTCTTTTCTGACTTTGAAAGGAGTTTTCAAACACGCAGCCCAGTTGACAGTGGAGCCTCCTCCAAATGTAGCTCCCGCTAAGATCATGCACTGCGAATTGGTCGTAGCGACCAGGCCACCACCCTCGTAAAGTGCTGCGTAGCCTGTTGCCTCGGTGAAGTTGAATTCGCTGGGGGAGTAGTACTTTCCTTTTTCAATGACAAGGACCTTGGCTCCAGCACGCAGCAATGTGTGAGCAGCTACACCAGCTCCCAGTCCCAGCCCAATGATAACAGCATCGATATTGGGCAAGTAGAGCTCCACGCCGTCCAGCAGCGGGGGATCCATCATCTTGTAGCGGAAAGGATCGACCGAGTGTCCTTCGTAGAGTTCATCTCTGTTGTCTGTTTTGGGACAGTCCATTGCTTCAGAATGAAGAGGTGGGCAGAGACGTTGGAACGTTGTCACAGACAACATGTAGAGAAGGTGGAATAGACGCTGCTTGGCCAGAATAGGCAGGTCACGCCAAGACTTGAGAACGGCCTCTCTCTCTGCATCGTTCATTTCACGAACCAACTTGGTCGTTCCAGTCAATGCCGGCGAGAGAACCCGCAGATCCAAAACGTTCATCAACACACAGAAAAGACCCACTGATTTGGTGGTGTTGGTATCAATGGTGTGGCGAATGAACTCACGAAACCCTGGAATCTCCAGCGGTTTTGTCACCTCACGGGTGTACTGATCAAGCTTCGTTGCTGCAAACTCTGGCGTCACACTCAGGCGAATTGTCGCTGGCGACACATTGTGAATGAAGCCATCGGCAAGTGCCATGAACACATCGAGATGTTTATCCTCGACTCGAGAAGGCAAAAACGACATCACTTGCACCAAATGGAGCTACATAAGTTCTCTTTATACCCCACAGCTTCACTTGCTTGTGAAAATGTGAGGTGGGTGCAGTCCGTGCATGAGAAATATAGACAATATAGATCATAATGGTCTGATTTAATGATGGAAGCAAACCTCGGCCCTGGTTCGCATCCAGAGGACCTGAAGAGTCTGCCTGAACTCTTTATTTGGAATTGAGTGCTGTTCAGAAAAAAAAAACTAATGCCAAAATTATAGTGTGATCAATGGAAGCACATATAACCGCCAGCGGTTACCCGCGACTTCGCCAATAGGTAGTCGTATAACACATGAATCTCCATGATGGCATGATCTCCACTTCCAATTGCCTGCTTTGCGGATGACCGATACATGTGATTGACGGAGTACCATCACATGCTAGTTTACAGACCTACAACAGTTCAAATCGTAATGGAGACTAGTGTCTCCGCGCGTTACTATGGATCATTGCTTTTGCTCGATGTCTGACTCCAATGAGTCCTGTGGAGCTTCCACGTCATCAGCACGGAAAGTTCCGTTGTTGTACTCTTGATCTGCCTTGGCCATGGCGTAAGAGTGTGCTCTCCAGGCTGGAACCTCGAACAAGTAGTCAACGGCCTCCAATGGCACGTTCTTGGACTCGGGGTACAACAAGAAGATCACAACCGGAAACACCATAGAGCATGCGGCGAACAAGAAGTACAAGCCGTATCCGATGGAGTCCAAAGCTTGTCCAGTGAAGTGACCCATCATGAATGCCCAGAACCAGTTAGAGGATGCATTGATAGCCTGTGCTGCTGTTCTCACAGACTGAGGGAAGATCTCGGAGTTGATAACCCAGACGGTACCGTTCCAGGTCATTCCGTAGAAGATCGTCCAGATGTAGATCATCGCCTTGGCGGCAGTACCGCCAGGCGTGCTGCTGGTGTCGCCGGCAGCCAATCTATCGGAAGGCTTTGCGATCTTCACGTAGGCACCAATGTACCACATGCAAATGGAGCAAGGAAGGGAAATCCATATGAGGGAGAAACGACGTCCAAGTCTGTCGACGATGAAGAACACCCAGAAGAGCGAGGCCACACCTTTCATGATACCGAAAATACCAGTGGAGAGCAATCCTGCGTTAGAACCACTCACACCAAGCGACTTGAAGATAGTAGGAGAGTAGTAAGTGATGGCGTTGATTCCGAAACCGTTTTGCATCATGAACAACGAGGTGGACAACAACAAACGGTACATCAAGTTCTTGGTGGTGAACAACTTCTTGACAGGTGCAAAGAAACCCCTGCCGGTGGCAGCGAAGTTCTCCTCGGTAGATCTGCAGATATTCTCCATCTCGTGGAGAGAGTAAGGGTGGTCCTCGGGCAAGTTTCTCAAGTAAGCCAAGTTCTTTCTGGCATCGTCGATTCTTCCTCTGGTGACAAGGAATCTAGGAGACTCGGGCAAGAGGAAACACAAGGCCCAGAAGAAACCAGAAGGAATCAACTGGATGGCAAAGGGAATCTGCCACTGCTTTCTGTCTGAGGGGAGGTTTTGCAAGACACCGTAGTTGATCCAGTAGCCAACAATTCCACCGACTTGCCAGGAGATTTCCCAGCATCCAACCAACTTACCTCTGATGGCAGCAGGAGAGATCTCGGAGACGTAGATAGGAGCCAAACCGGAACAACCACCGATTCCAAGACCGGTCAACACACGGCCAGCGTAAATGGCACCAAGGCCTCTGTCGCCGTTGGCAATCAAGGAGATGGCAGCGCCGAAAGTTAAGAGGAAACCGGAGGCAATCAAACCAACCTTTCTGCCCAAAATTTCACCCACTGGGTAGAATAGAAGAGCACCGAAGTATGCACCGGCCTGGAAAACAGAAACGACGTTGGAGGAAATGTCTGCCTGGTGAGCTGCGGAGGTCTTGTCCAAGCCAAACTCGGAGAGGAATGAGGCTAACGAGACGGTTCCACCAATGAAACCAGCGTCGTAACCAATGATGATGGCAGCAGAGGCAGCGGTGATGGCCAAAAGCACGATTTTGTAGTTGTAGATCTCATCTGGAATGGGCACTCTCTTCATCTCCTCGTCCTCTTTGACGGAGCGGATAGACATGGTGTCTCCAGCGTGGGACAACTGCCTTTTTAACTTGTTCATGAGCGGCATCGGGCCTGTGATGTGAAGGATTTGTAGCTGAAGGTTGTGAAATAGTCTCTGGTAGGACTCTAGTATAATACAGTAACCAACAGCGTGTATCCAGCTTTATATAAAGACGCACTAGGAAGAAAAGTTTCCCGGTGTGGTCAATGCGCCCCGCACTATAGGAAGAACATTACGTCCAAAATCCGGACTTGGAGAAGATGCACACCTCCGGCATCTGCTTAGCCGCTGGTTACGAGAACTGGCCGCAATGGCAACTTCCTAGGGCTGCTGACCCCGCCAAAGGATAAACATTGCACTCTTGGAAACAGAATGCCCCACCACCTGGGGAAAATGCCCTATGTGCAATGCAGGAATGGTGCCGCTGTCGGAGAAAATTTTTCGCAGTTAGCCATGGACGTTCGGAGGAGCATTTCGAGGAAACCCGAGGCCCAGGACGGTTCGGGAAGTCCGTTCACAGGCAGTAGTAGCCGCATCTTGATAAATCGTTGCATTGCAGGGTTTTGTCCTGCGCGGGATAAACGCTTTTCCGGTGCGAACGTTCTTCCGCCCCACCTGAAATGTGGAGAAGTGCAGATTCGGCCGGAGTTGCGGAATGACGCCGGCGAATAGGAGAATGGCAAGATGTAGAGATGATGGGTATGAGCTTAAGCGAAGGTGCATAATCTTGGGGCAAGAAGGAGAAGTTAGCCGTTGGCATGGGGAAGCGTGGAGGAGGTGAATGATGGAGTGCATTGGATAAGTGATAAGGCTGGAGATAGTGGAGAACGGTATTGATAGAGTACGAGGAAACCTGGGGAAGGGGAGAGGGAAACTGGGGAAGGGAAGAGGGAGGACAAGGCTTGGAGAATCTCAGAGCATGGTCACCACGTGCTCGATATACACCAGGCACGGAAACAATCAATGGTGTGTGGTATCGACCGTTGGTCTCAGAGTACGAGAAGTTCATGTAACATGCGAGTGGTGGAGCAATTCTATTGCGAGTAAATGTTACCTGTTGAGATAAGCTTTTTCGATACATGTTTGCATCGAGAAATAATTGCATCGAGAAATAATTGTATCGAGAAATATTTGTATCGAGAAATATTTGCATCGCAGAAGTATGGTCACAGAAGAAGTATAGCATGAGAAGTATGGTCGTAGAAGACGTATAGCAAGAGAAGTATGGCAAGAGAAGCCCCTCCAGTCGAGGGTGTAAGAGTATTCAAAGAAACTATGTGGGACTATCCCATGTCATCAACTAAAGATTCCAAGTCAAATAGGCAAAATTACTTCCTCCCTTCAATCTCTGGCCTCAAATCGCTCCATCCCAGACGCTCCATTGCAATCTCCATTTGCACCCATCTCGCTTTCCTGCACTCCACGTTTTCCTATGGATTCTTTAGCTGGCTACTCATCTTCAGAAGACGACGAAAACTCGCCCAACCCACAACTACCGTCGTTCACGCCGTATCTGGAGAACTACGCCATGAAGCAACGCAATTTGCAAACGTGCTTCGTCTATCTCCCGTGGAAAGCACTGCCCGCAGTGACTCTGAAGCTACAGAAATGTGCCAAAACGGTCCTCAGCCAGCTTCAGAGGGAGCATCCCGCTCTCGTCTCACGCTTCCAATGGACATTTGCCGGCGCCAACGCCCCCACGGTGTACGGCCGCACTGGCTACTCCAACGTTATGTCTCTACAACAGCTTCACGTGAGTTTGTTTCCCAACCTAAGTGCTGAGGGCCACCGCTTCGACCAGCTACTTCGCAATGTTCCACGTGCTCTCAAGGCCGTGGAAGCCCCCACGTCGTTGGTGAAGCAGCTACCGCTCAGCAATGTGGACAGAATGACGCAGACAAAACCCAAGAAGGTTGTGGCCTTGAACATCAAACTGAAGCTACGGTGCATGTCCAGCAGTCGGTCTGGATCGTTCTTCTTCACCGTTGAGGTAGCTCCAGATCTGGCCGACCACCAATACTTGATCGACCTCTCACGAATGTGCAATGAACAGGCTGACCTATTGGACTGCGAGTACATATGGGCAACCATGCTGCGGAGCGAGACCATAGACGATTTCAAATACCATGCCACATTGCTCGTGGGCGAGCTCAAGTCGAACCAGCCCAAGTTGTCAACGGAGGAGTATGTCACAATCAATAACATCGCTCAGAACGCAGACACCGAGACGACGTTAGAGCTGATGACCATAGATGTCGATGCGTTGGCCATCTCCACCCAGGGGAAAGTCCGGGAGTTCCCTCTTGTCCCGTAGGCCTTTTGTCATTGCATAGGAATATATTTATTGTTGGAGACACCATCTACGGACGCTTCAGCACTGTTCTCATTTATCATTCCAGTTCTCGTCTACTATGTCTGTTTTCATCTATGCACACGCTCTCTTTCGTCTCCTTCATCTGCCTCGTTTCGCTACTAACCAGTCTACCTGCACGAGCTGGAAAACAATGAGACCATTTTGCACCCATTCCATTCCAAAAAGGCCTTCATAACCCCAAACTGTACTCAACATCACCTTACTTAATCTGCTCTCTCCTCCTTCAGCCTTTCCCACGGTCTGAAGATCGGCATTCCACCATACACCGCCTGCACACAATCTGTCGAGATAAACCCATATCTTCCGGTAATTATCACTACAATGGCGAGAAAACACGACAAGCAGGTTGAAAAGCAGCTCATTGATATCGTCAACAACCGCAGCAACGGCAATAGATGTGGTGAGTGTGGCTCCGATTACCCGACCTGGGCCTCGTACAACTTGGGCATTTTGTTGTGTGGACGATGTGCCAATGTGCACAAGAAAGTGCTTTCACGTGAGGGTCCACGTGGCGGATCGATCTCCAAGGTGAAGTCGTTGACGTTGGAGCATTGGAGCAGAGACGAGATCGACCAATTGAAAAGCATTGGAAACAAAAAGGCAAAGAGTAAGTGGAACACGAAAAGAGAGCCTTTCCCTCATGATGACGACGACGACACGCTAATCGAGGAGTACATGCGGGACAAGTACATCTACGGCCGGTTCCGCAACGACGGAATCCAGGACGACGACTACGACAGGCACGCCAGCAGATATTCCGACGACTCGGGAAGACTGACGCCAATGGGCAGGAGATCCAGGCTGTCGACCGTCACCTCTGCCACATCTAGACCTAGGGCTAATTCCAGGCAAGTGCCAAGGTTGACGCACCGCCAGCTTACGCAGTTCGAGAGATCGCAATACCAGAATCTGGTGAACAAGCTCGTAAGCTTTGGCTACCTGAACAGAGACGCTGCTTTGGAGAGTTTGATCTTGAGCAATGGCGATGTGGAGCTTGCAGTGGACATCTTGGACCACGACTCGAAGACAAACCCCACGCAAGCCGAGTTACCTCCAGATTTGCCAAGAAGACCTTCGCAACCGGCCGCTGCTCCGGCCCCCTCGCAAAACGACTGGTGGAGCGGCCAGAGCCAGCCAACTCAGGCCCTTCAGCAGCAACAGACCGCGGCTCCGCCACAGATCTACCAATACACAGATCCAATCACTGGGCAGGTCTCCTACATCGACGCAAACGGCCAGCAGTACTTGGACCCCAACAACCCGCAGCACCAAACGTTGTTGTACCAGCAGACAAACCCACAGCTTGTTGCCCAGCAAACGAACAAGCAAAACATCATGTCGCTTTACAATCAGCCGGAAAGCTTCACCACCAACGTTTCCGCACCGGTGGGAGCTGGACAGCAGGTTCCACAGCAGCAGTTCCAGCAACAGCAGCTTCAACAACAGCAGCTTCAGCAGCAACAGCTTCAGCAGCAGCAGACTCAGGCAACCGGCTTCCTGGGTTTTGGGTACGCTCAGCAACCCCAGCCACAGCAGCAGACGGGTTACTACATGGCCCAGCCACAGCAGCAGCAGTACACGCAGCCCCAGCAGCAGTACTGGAGGTAACGTTAAAATGGATATGAATAAATACAAAATGATTTCCTTGCTAAACCAATTGGTCCACTGCCAGATCTCTGGACCTGCTTACGAGCATTCGAACCTGCTTTTGAACCTGCTTACGAGCATCTGTTCGATGCACACTCCTTTGACCCAGTTCTCTCCATATTCTTCTCCTGCACGGTCCGCAAATAGATCACCTTCTGCAGATCTACAGCATAATCATTCGAGTGTTCCCTCCACTTCTACCTTCCTAGTGTGCAGGTTCCTTCTCCACAACACACCATTGACATGTACAATAGCCAATTCTAAGTCAGCAACGATAGCGGTGTGCAGGCCAATACAGCAATTGCTATCTCGGTATGTCTAGAAAAATGCAGTTGGTCAGATGATAATCCCACTCCGGCATTATCGACAACAAGCTCCATAGTGGCATTTTTCGCCCGTTTCCGTCATCAACACACTCTCGTATATCAGGGTAGATAGCGTGATAACTTTGACACCTTATGCGCGGACTGCATATTCTGGAAGGTTCTAGGTGCGTCTGGTAACTTTTTGCGCTAAGATTGATGGACTATATATTGAAGCCGTTGGCTCTTCACCACCTCATAAATTTTCTGTTCCAACTACACAATGGACGAATCTCAATTCACAGATAATGCCTTGCATATCATCCAGCGGGCCACTGAGCTTGCCAAAGAGGGCTCGCATTCACAGGTGGTTCCCTTGCACTTCCTCGCTGCCATGGTTCCCACGGACGAGGAGAACTCGACGCAGTATTTGAAGACGTTGGTGCAGAAAGCACGCTACGAATGGCCTGATTTCGAGAGGATCGTCAACAGGCACTTGGTCCGGTTACCTTCTCAGACGCCGGCACCAGATGAGGTGAGGCTCAGTTACGCTGCTGGCCAGTTGCTCACCAATGCCAACAAGATCAAGGCTCAGCAGAAGGACAATTACGTTGCACAAGACCACATTTTGTTGGCGCTTTTGGAAGACGCTTCCATCAAGGAAATCTTCAAAGAAGCGCAGATCAATGTGCTGACCATCAAGACCCAGGCCATTGAGTTGCGTGGAGATCAGCGCATTGACTCCAGGCAGGCCGATTCCTCGTCCACCTACGAGTTCTTGGGCAAATACTGCGAGGACTTGACGGAGAAGGCTCGTGAGGGAAAGATCGACCCCGTCATCGGCAGAGAAGAAGAGATCAGAAGGGTCATCAGAGTTTTGGCCAGAAGAACGAAATCTAACTCGGTTTTGATTGGTGAGGCCGGTGTGGGTAAGACATCCATCGTTGAAGGTGTTGCTCAAAGAATCATCGACGGTGATGTGCCAAGCATTTTGAACAACTCTCGTCTTTTCGCCTTGGACTTGGGTGCACTTACAGCAGGTGCTAAGTACAAGGGTGACTTCGAAGAGAGAATCAAGGGTGTTTTGAACGATATCGAGAAGTCCAAAGAGATGATCATTTTGTTCATTGACGAAATCCACATGTTGATGGGCGACGGCAAGTCCGATGCTGCTAACTTGTTGAAGCCTATGTTGGCTAGAGGCTCGTTGCACTGCATTGGTGCCACTACTTTTGCTGAGTACAGAAAGTTCATTTCCAAAGATGGTGCTTTCGAGAGAAGATTTCAGAAGATAGACGTTCCTGCTACAACTGTTCCTGAGACCGTCGCCATCTTGAGAGGATTGCAGCCCAAGTACGAGATCCACCACGGTGTGCGTATTTTGGATTCTGCGTTGGTCTCTGCTGCACAGTTGGCATCCAGATACTTGACCTACAGAAGTTTGCCCGACTCTGCTGTAGACTTGATCGATGAAACTGCAGCTACTGTTGCGGTTCAAAGAGACTCTAAGCCAGAAGAATTGGACACTTTGGAGAGACAATTGCATTTGCTTGAAGTCGAGCTCAATGCTTTGGAGAGAGACAAAGACGCTGATGCTAACTCCATTGAGCGTCTTGAGCAGGCCCGCAGAAGAAAGGCCGAATTGGAAGAACAGTTGAATCCATTACGCGAAAGATTCAATCAAGAGCGTATTGGTCATGACCAGTTGACCAGTCTCAAGAGAAAGTTGGATGACTTGGAGATCAAGGCGCAGGACGCAGAGAGAAGACACGACAACGCTTCCGCTGCAGACTTGAGATACTTTGCCATTCCCGACGTCAAAAAACAGATTGAAGAGGTGGAGATCAAGGTTGCTGAGGAGGACGCCACACATTCCATGGTTAACAACGTTGTTGGTCCAGAACAGGTTGCTGAGACTGCTGCGAGATTGACCGGTGTTCCGGTCACCAAATTGACCCAGGCTGAAAACGCCAAGTTGATCAACATGGAAAAGGTGTTGTCATCTGAGGTTGTGGGCCAGGGCGAGGCCGTCAAGGCTGTTGCTAATGCTGTTAGATTGACCAGATCTGGCTTGGCTAACCCCAACCAGCCCGCTTCTTTCTTGTTCCTAGGTTTATCCGGATCAGGTAAGACCGAATTGGCGAAGAAGGTTGCAGGCTTCCTTTTCTCCGATGAAAGAGCCATGATCAGAATCGACTGTTCCGAATTGGGCGACAAGTGGTCTGCTTCCAAGTTGCTTGGTGCAGCTCCCGGCTATGTCGGCTACGAGGAAGGTGGTATTCTCACGGAAGCTGTTTTGCGCAGACCATACTCTGTGATCTTATTCGATGAGGTTGAGAAGGCAGCACCTGAAGTGTTGACTGTGTTGTTGCAAATCTTGGACGACGGTAGAGTCACTTCTTCTCAAGGAAAGGTCATCAACTGCTCGAACGCAATCATCATCATGACATCCAACTTGGGAGCTGAGTACATCAATGCCTCCAAGGGTTCCAAGATCACTCCTGAGACCAAGGAGTTGGTCATGGAAGCTGTCAGACATCACTTCCGTCCCGAGTTCCTCAATCGTATCTCGAGTCAGGTCGTCTTTAACAGATTATCGAGAAAGGCTATTGCCAAGATCGTGCGCATCAGAATCGACGAGATTCAAAAGAGATTCGCAGCTAACGGTAAGGCTGTCACCTTGGACATCGACGACTCTGCATTGGAATACTTGTGTGTGAACGGTTACTCTCCAGACTTGGGTGCTAGACCATTGAACCGTCTCATCCAAAGTGAGATCTTGAATCGTCTTGCAATTTTGTTGTTGAAGGGACAAGTCAAGGACAAGGAGGTTGCCCGTGTTGTGTGCAACGACAATGGCTTGGATGTGTTGCCTAATCACGAGGCTGAAGATGAGGATATGGAGGAGGACGACTGGCAAGACAGTGATGGAGATGATGTTGTCAGTCTTGACTGAATATATAAGGAAGGAATAAATTAATTTAGGAACGATTTGTAGAGACTGGTTGTACAAGTGGAACTTTGAAACTACAACTTTCACAGTAGTCTGAGTAATCCTTACTGTTAGTCAGTGCATCGATCGGATTTGGGTGCGAAAACTTGTTAGGCTTAAAATCTTCAAAAGTAAAAAAATATCTCTTAAAGGATTCAGCTTGTTAGCTTCAGCGAAAGCAATCGGCCTGTTTCAAAGACCCACAGCTTTACCTAATTCTGGCTTGTAGGAATGCAGTATTGCTTACCATATGTTTGGGCACCGCACGACCTGTCTCATCTCAAAGCGAAAAGACGAAATTTTCTATCCATCTCATACTATAATGGCAAGCAGAACTCAGTTTGAAAACTCTAACGAGGTCGGTGTCTTCGCAAAGTTGACCAACTCGTACTGTCTCGTGGCTGTTGGTGGCTCCGAGAACTTCTACTCCGCTTTCGAGGCTGAACTTGGCGATGTGGTTCCTATTGTGAGAACTACCATTGCTGGTACCCGTATCGTCGGCAGAATGACCGCAGGTAACAGAAGAGGATTGTTGGTGCCTACCCAGACCACAGACCAGGAGCTAATGCACTTGAGAAACTCTTTGCCCGACTCCGTCAAGATTCAGAGAGTCGAGGAGAGATTGTCTGCTTTGGGAAATGTGATCTGTTGCAATGACTACGTTGCTTTGGTGCACCCTGATATCGAGCGTGAGACCGAGGAGTTGATCGCCGATGTGTTGGGTGTTGAAGTGTTCCGTCTGACTATTGCTGGAAATGTGTTGGTGGGCTCATACTGTTCGTTATCGAACCAGGGTGGCTTGGTGCACCCACAGACTTCTATCCAGGACCAGGAGGAGTTGTCCTCGCTTTTGCAGGTTCCTTTGGTTGCTGGTACTGTCAACAGAGGTTCTTCTGTTGTTGGTGCCGGTATGGTGGTCAATGACTGGGTTGCAGTCACTGGATTGGACACTACTGCTCCCGAGTTGTCGGTTGTTGAGTCCATCTTCAGATTGCAAGATGCACAGCCCGACGCTATTGCGGGTAACTTGAGAGACACGTTGATCGAGACGTACTCGTAAGCATCATATCTGGAAGCACCGCTTCATGGCATCTCTGTACATTAGCAATAACCACGGAAAACATGGCAAGATGTAAGGTCTGGGACGACTATGTTGTGTTCGAGACAGCAAGAATTCGTATCAGACATCTCTCATCGTAATTTCATCCATAGTGATTTCCCATACATAGTAAACATTTACCCCAGACTTTCAGCGATGCAAGATCAAGCACATGTCCAAGTACAGGTTGGGTTGTCCTCTGCGGATCAATAGCGCTTTTCACAAGTACCTCCCAACATTCGACATAATATTCTCATGTGAGAGTTCCCAATTAGGAAATCGATTTGCACCCAAACAGGAAATCAGCACTTTCCGCCGCCAGAACAAACTCTCGAGCACCTCAAGCATCATCTGGATGCACGCCAACACAATACATTTCCTCTTATCTGCACACGTCGGCATTGACTCCTCATTTGCATTCTCATGTGAATCCTGCACGCGCATGATATCCAGCACATTAGCGCGGTTGAATATCTACTCCATCTTTTACTTACTCTGCTAACAAAAAACACCCATGGACTTTTGTGGTATCGGGCGTGGAACAATCCGCTCCAACGCCTATCGCAAGTTGGCCAAGCTCAGCGTGGAAAACGTTCCGTCCAGCTTGGCCGAGAACAAAGCAGACAATTTTCAGACATTGATCCAGTCGACAAGTGCCAAAGAACTACTGGCAGTAGCCATCTCTTTGCGTGAGTTTGAGGTTTTGCTAGCATTGTGTGAGTCTACGACTTGCGACATGAAGTTTCCCAAGCAAGCCGAAGTGTTGGCGTCGAAATTTCGCCTCTACTTGCTTGAGTTGCCCAGCCAACAATTTTCCGAGGCAGTCCTCGAATCTCTTGGTCGTAGCTCTCCATGGTACATCGTGGGTGAGCGTCTCTCCTCTGCTTTGGTCAATTTGGCGTTCAAGTTCGATGACCTCTTGTTGACCTCGGTTGTGGATACTTTCACTCAATTCGTGGAGAAGTTCTTCACCGCCCAGCCTGAGCTCTCTCACTACTTGACTTTGCTTGGTGTATTGGCTGGCCTCACTAAGAACGCACGCTTGTTCACTACTTCGCCTGATGCATTCAAGGTGTTTGTCATGTTGGACAATTCCGTCGATAGTGCCGAGTTTTTGAACAGCGTTGAGGCCTACTGTAGCCAGTCACATGTTGACCTGCGCCAGTATGCTGATCTTGACTCCCAGGATTTCTCGCCAATCTTGTTCGTTGAAGCTTTGGGACGTTTGATGTGTGCGATTACGAACTCTATCCTAGGAAACGCAGACCGGCCATTGTTGGACTTCTTGTTATCCAACGCTGCTAAAGACCATGACGAAAGTGATGGTCTGATCATCGGAAACGGTGTTGCGAATGGAAACGGTGTTTCGAATGGCAATGGCTATCACAATGGCTTCTCGCTGGAGATTACCAGTGTTGCTAGTAGCGAATTCGGTCCCGGAAGATTATCCGACTCCGATGTGGAGATGACCCGCTCTTTGGCAGACATTGCTGCAGCCAAGATGGACTTCTTAGACCGCGGTGAGACCTACATCGTGTACTCCACTTTCGCCCGTTTGAAGCTTGGTTACTTGGCCAAATCACACTTTTTGCAGGTGATCGCTTGTGGTATCTCCTCCGACGTTGTTGATTTTTCCATAGGCAAAACCATCTTCCACAACGCCATTGGAATCCACGACGTTATGTTAGACTCAAACCTCGGAGCAACTGTGATCCAATTGGGAGCTTTACTCGTTTTCAAGGATCCTTCTGTTGGCACATCATTGACGAGAGTATTCACCTCGTTGGTTGCCAACCCTAAAATGAATGTGGGCTACTGCCAGGTTGCCTCGAAAAGTGTGGGTCTTGCGAGTAAAGTTCTTTCCCAAGATGCTGTGGTTACTACAATCTACGCTTTAACGAATTTGCTTTTCGTTGGCAACGATGGTTTACAGTTGCAAGCAAGATCCAGGAGAAACACCAGTTTACGTGGCACTGTCGAAAATGGCACCAACGGCACTGCTGACGCAAATCCTCATCGTCTCATCAGAAATAACACTTTGACAAGACGCCAAAGTATCATTAGTGAGAGAGACTCCGTTAGCTTCAATGAGCTTGAGTACAAGAAAGTCTGTGAAAACGCTGTCACTGCCATCAGCGAGGTTGTTGCTGCTTGTGGTGATGAAAGTGTTAGTACCTTGGCAGTCACTATCTTGTCACAGAAGGCTATAAAGCTAACCTCTACGGTTGCCCCATTGTTGCTTCACGGTTTAGTTTCCTGCGCTCCATACTTACCAACAAGAGAGTTCCTTGTGTTGGTCAAGTTGCTTCACAGGTTGTCTGTTGAAGCGTTCCAAAACAAAAACACTGAGATCTTGAAGGTTCTCCACACTGCACGGTCTAACTTATCTAAAACGTTGAAGCAGAGCAACCCATTGTACATGGTTTACTTGTGGGAGATGTTGTCTGCCATCATCAGTAAGGGAGATGTTCAGGTCTTGGACCACCACAGATCCCACAACGAGATTAGTGCTATTGGAGATCAAATCTCCCTTTTCTTGAAGCCTTTGGCTGATCTTTTACCTGACGTACACAAGGGAGAATCTCCTTTGAGGGTGTTTGACAGCACCACCATCAATTTGTTCAGAAATATCTGGTTCAACATGGTGGTACATGGATATTCCATTAATTCTGGTCATGCAAAGACCTATGCAACTGAGTTAGAGCGTATTGCTTACAATACTCCTCCTTTGGCTTCTGAGCTTTCCTGGGATAGAACCGAATCATCTTTGGATTTGAATACTGTCTTGAAGAGAGGCTCATCTAATCACAATGTCAAGGACCACAAGCATATTGTGGGTGACATTTTTGAAGTTCCGAGAACCCTCTCATACTCTAAGTTGATGTTCTTGGCCGCTGCACTTTTCGTTGAGTCTTTGAGAGTCAAAACGGGTAACTGCCACACCATTTTGAAGTATTACTCCGACCCATCTACCAGAATCAGCGGAATCGAGAAATATCTCGGTTCGATTTGCTTCCAGATTAACAAGGACTTCGTCAATCTCGTCAACTGTGGAGCTGATAAGCAGTTCTCTGCTGAGAACATTGCAGAGGAACTCACCTCGATGTTGACGTTGTGTTGCTACGGGTTAGAAGACTTACAGGATACAGCCCTTCAGTGCTGTGACTTGCTCATTAATAAGGTTCCTTCTTCTTTGTGCCACCACAAGAGTTTGTTCGCCCTTTTCGACTTATTGACTCTTTTATACGACAGTGTTGTGGATGCCGAAATCAGTGAATATCAGCCAACATTCATCTATACGGCAAAGAAAACAGGAATCCAATTGAAGTTGCCTGACTCATATAAATGGAGAACAGCTACCTTCAATAGGTTTCACGAAAAAGCTAGAAACTGGGCTAAGTTGGTGGTTTTGAAATCACCTTTCGATATCAAAAGCTTGATTCAGTTGTACGTCACTGAGTTGGACAAATTCCAGTCCAACAAGACAATCCAATTCGGTGTTTCATTTGCGTTGGAGGTGGCCGGTAGCATCAGTTCTAATGATCGTGAGTTGACCCATCTTCCTCAATTTGCAAGGGCTGGGTCCGTGAACTTGCTTCCATCTCTTGTTTCTCAATTGACCTGGAGATCTAACTTTGTCACTGACTTGATGGAGAGAGTATCCTTACATGCTCCGGAAGGCAACGAACGTGCACTTATTGACTTGAGACAACAGATCTTTTCGTTGAAGGAACTTATCGCTGATGGAACTCAGCACATTCCTAACCAGGATATCACAGACCTCATGAGCGAGATTGCTGGCTTTTCTTTAGTTCAAGACGCCAATTTGGCTGAAATTGTCAGGCACTTAGTTGAGATTCCATTCGCCGTATTCGATTCGACGATCATGAGAACTGCTACTGGAATCTGGGGAGCTGTTACGAAAGAGAGACCTAACATCTATGTTCTTGTGTTGTCAGAAATCACAAAGCATTGGGAGATGTCTATTCGTATGAAGCAAGGTATTTTCTCGAGAACTGAAGATTTGAATGACCCAGAGTTCAGCAGAATGGAGTACGCTCCTAGTGACTACGCGTACACCATGAAGCGTGCAAATGCTGTCAGCAAGACTTTCCAGCCACATTCGGAGATCATCAAATTGTTGTCCTCAAGTTTCGAAGCAACGTTGAACCAAAGCGATCATTTGTTGAAACTTTTCACTCGCTTCGTGAAGGTGGGATTGATGAACCTAGTAAACGCTAGCTTGCATCCTTATGCAAGATACGTCCGCTTTGAGTTGATCAAGTTTGCCTTCGATGTTTTGAACTATCACTTGCGTTTGGGTTCAAGAAGTAGTCAGCGCCTCACGGAATTGATTTTCGACAGCTCGTTGTCGTGGTTCAAATCCAGATCGAGTTATCCATTTGGTTCAAACGTGTTGAAGATGAAGGCAGAATTCACATTGTTGATGGAGGTTGCCAAATTGGTGGCTAATACCAGCACTTTCAAGAACTCTAAACTTGAGCTGAAGAAGATTTTGTTGATGTTTTTCATGGACGATGAGATCTCCAAGATTGGAGTTTGGTTAAACATCACGCAGCCCACTGATTCAAGAGGAAAATACATTTCGAACCACATCAGTGGTGAGCACATCACCAAGGCGTACGATCTTGACCCTCAATTGGCAGTGAATTTGGCACACCGCTACAAATTGAAGAACTTAGACGAGTTGCTCCAGGAGTTAATTTCAACTAATCCATTGCCAGCTATCCCATACGCTGATGCAGTGCAGTACTTCATTGGTATCAATGCTGGCACAAGTATGCCCTCTCATTACTTGTTGTTTTGGGAAGCGTTGTCCCCAATCGATGCAATCACTTTGTTCTTGCCTCCTTTCGGCAACAATCCTTACATTTTGCAGTACACCATGAGATCGCTCGAGCACCACGATGTCAACTTGACATTTTTCTACGTGCCTCAAATCGTGCAGTCACTTCGTTACGATGTGAAGGGATATGTTAAGAGATTCATCTTGGAGACTGCCCAGATCTCCCAGTTGTTCGCTCATCAGATTATCTGGAATATGTTAGCCAACAGCTACAAAGACGAGGAGTCAACCGAACCAGACTCTTTGAAACCGGTCTTGGATGACATTCAGCACGAGATGTTGAAGAAGTTCAGCCCTGAAGACTTGGCTTTCTACAAGCAGGAGTTCGGTTTCTTCAACGAAGTTACCTCCATCTCTGGAAAGTTGAAGCCATACATCAAAAAATCGAAGGCGGAGAAGAAGATCAAGATTGATGAGGAAATGGCGCTCATTGTGGTTCAGCCGGGAGTCTACTTGCCAAGTAACCCAGATGGAGTTTTAGTTGACATCAACAGAAAATCAGGTAAGCCTTTGCAATCGCATGCAAAGGCTCCCTTCATGGCCACATTCAAGATCAAAAAAGATGTCGAGGACGTGGACGAGTATGGAAAGGTTATCCACGTTCCTATCGAGAAGTGGCAGAGTGCTATTTTCAAGGTGGGAGACGATTGTCGCCAGGACGTTTTGGCGTTGCAGTTGGTTTCTGTCTTCCGTACCATCTGGTTGAACGCCGGTTTGGATCTTTACGTTTTCCCCTACAGAGTCACTGCAACCGCACCCGGTTGTGGTGTCATCGATGTGTTGCCCAACTCTACCAGTCGTGATATGCTTGGTAGAGAGGCCGTGAACGGCTTGTACGAGTACTACATCACCAAGTTCGGACCTGAGTCTTCCGTCGAGTTCCAGCAGGCGAGAAACAATTTGATCCGGTCGTTGGCTGCCTACTCCATCATCTCGTACTTGCTCCAGTTCAAAGACAGACATAATGGTAACATTATGTACGACGACCAGGGACATGTTTTGCACATTGATTTTGGTTTCTGTTTCGACATTGTTCCTGGAGGAGTGAAGTTCGAGGTGGCTCCCTTCAAGTTGACCAAGGAGATGGTGATGGTTCTTGGAGGAAGTGACTCCACTCAGGCATACCAGTGGTTCGAAGAGTTGTGCATCAAGGGTTATCTTGCTTGCAGACCGTATATGGAGATGATTGTGAGGTGTGTCCAGCCCATGTTGGAGAGTGGATTGCCATGCTTCAACGAGAAGTCGATCAAGAAGTTGCGGAAGCGTTTTGTCGCTGGCAAATCTGACAAAGATGCTGCGTTGTATTTCCGAGGCTTGATCAAGAAGTCCTACGAGAGTTTCTACACCACGGGCTACGACGAGTTCCAGAGGCTCACCAACGGTATTCCTTACTAACTGTACTACGGTATTTCTCACCAACTGTATTATTAATGCACCATTGATTAAACTTCGTAAATCCTCAACTCTGCAAGACCACGTATACAGTAAAATATCTCAACTGCTCCGCCACACGCCTCCACAATCATGATGTCAATGTACATACCGTTGGTCCATCCTGCTTAGAACACCATTATTCTACCGCTGCTGCGGCGACTCCTGTAGCTGAGCAGATCAATCTCTTCTCTAAAAGTGCACGGTTACGTATGTGCGAATCGAGAATATAGCACTATATGTGTATGTTCGAAGTCCTCAGTACATCATTCGTGTGCCACGACTTGTATTCGGTATTTCCAGCTTTCCAGCCCGCCAAAAGCCCATTTTCTCGACCCACCTATCAGCCCCACAGCCTGATCCCAAGCCGTGGACCTGTACACAAGCTTTTGGTGCCTGTTGCGTGCCGATAAAATTAGCACCGATTCTTTACTCTCATCTGCTGCTCCATTTGTCAACTGGACCAGATATAGTTCGTCAGCTGCCACTCAGGAGATTTCCACGTGAACTCCCCCTACAGATCGCTCCCTAAATCCCACATCAAACAGCAATGTTGTTTCTTTTTTGGGTGCTTCAGTTCATTCTGCTGGTAGCTGCTCTCAAGCACATCGGCTCGTCGTCGTTGTTGACATGCATGGACAACTCTCAGTTGACAGCGTCGTACTTCAATGTGGTCTACTATCCCCACAACACTTCCATTGTGATCGACGTCTCCGCCATCTCCAACATCAACGCTAACGTCAGTGCCAACATTGAGTTGATCACCTACGGTCTTAGCGTGTTGACAAGGAACATCACCTTGTGCAACCTCAAGGCGCTTAGTTCGTCTCTTTGTCCTTTGTCTTCCGGACACTTGGACATTCAGTACACATACAATGCAACCAGTCTTAAGACTACCCTTTCGGACTCCATCCCTGGTGTGGCGTACACGATCCCGGACTTGGATGCTCGTGTCCGTGTTGTGGTCTACAACTCCGACACCAAGGAGGACTTGGCGTGTGTGGAGGCCACTCTTTCGAATGGAAAAACCGTCCAAACAAAGTATGCGGCATGGCCGATCGCAGCCATTGCAGGCTTGGGAGTCATTACCTCCGGTGTCATCTCCATCACTGGCCACTCCAACACCGCTGCTCACATTGCGTCCAACTCCATGTCGTTGTTTGTGTACTTCCAGTCATTGGCTATCACTTCCATGCTTGCTGTTGCCAAGACTCCACCAATTGCTGCTGCGTGGTCCCAGAACTTCATGTGGTCTTTGGGAATCATCAAGACTAACTTCATCCAAACTATTGCCAACTGGTACCTTCAGTCTACTGGAGGAACCCCCACTGATGTGTTCGACAACACGTACTTGTCCATTTCCGTGCAGAAGGTGAAGCGTGGAATGGAGTACTTGACCACCAGTGTCTACAACTCCAGGTTGCTGGAGAATGTTCGTTTGGCTAAGAGAATCTCCGTGTCTCTTGACTCGGACAAGTTCGGCTACTCGGATACCTTGAACCTGACGTTGTACACCACCAACGAGAAGGATGACGACGGAACCAGAGTGTTGGTGTTGCGTGGTGTCCAGCGTGTTGCTTACTTGGCTGGAATCGAAATCACCAACTTTTACATGACTGCCATCATCTTCTTGCTTTTCTTTGCTTTCGTTGTTGTCGCTTGCATGACCTTCTTCAAGGCCATTGTCGAGATCTCTATCCGTGCCAAGTGGATGAACGAGGGCAAGTTCAACGAGTACCGCCAGCAGTGGTCGAGTGTCCTCAAGGGTTCGTTGTACCGTCTTCTTCTTATCTCGCTTCCTCAGGTTGCAGTACTCAGTTTGTGGGAGTTTACCGTCCATGACTCTGCTGGTATCGTGGTTGTGGCAGTGATCTTGCTCGCAATCAATTTGGGATTGTTGATTTACGCTGCTTTCCGTGTGATCTCTTTTGGAAGGCGCTCCATCATGGAACACAGAAACCCCGCCTACCTCTTGTACGGTGACGGTAAGTTCTTGAACCGTTTCGGTTTCGTGTACGTGCAATACCGTGCAGACTGCTTCTACTGGGTGTCTGTTTCGTTGGTGTATGTCGTCTTCAAGACCTTGTTCGTTGCAGTCTTGCAGGCACATGGTCGTGTTCAGTCAGTCATTGTTTTCGTTATCGAGCTCATACACTGTGTATTAGTGTGCTGGATCAGACCATTCATGGACAAGAGAACCAACATCTTCAACATCACTATTGCTGTGGTCAACACGATCAATGCCTTGTTCTTCATGTTCTTTTCCTACGTGTTCAACCAGCCTCAGGTTGTTTCTTCTGTGATGGCTGTGGTGTACTTCATTTTGAACGCAGTGTTTGCTTTATTCTTGTTGATCTTCACGATCGTCACATGTGTCTTGGCGTTGGTTTACAAGAACCCTGACACCAGATACCAGCCTATGAAAGATGACAGAGTGTCGTTCTTGCCTCGTATTGGAGGTAAGGGTAAGCTGGAGGCTGACGGTGCCGACGACATCGAATTGGTCGCCTTAGGAGCAAGTGCCATGAGGGGCCACGAAAATGGCGGAAAGGCGGTGGAATACGCTGATGATGAGTCTGTTTACGACGAATCTTCGAGTCAATCCAAGAAAAAGGTGACCTACGGCTCTCCTTACGCTGACACGGAGAGCTTCTCCAGAAACTCATTGGCTGAGTCTGTCGAGCCACAGCAGGTGGCTTCCACTCTCGTAGGAAACTCCACCAACGCTTACAGCAGTTTCCCTACTTCCTACAGCGGAAACACTGAGAGACAAAATGCTCCCTACAACGGTTACTACGGCAAGAACCACGCGCTGAATAGCGGATACTAGGTCCTGTTGACCTTTTTCTTCCTTGTATTTTACAAATTCTGTTTCACTAGTGTAGACCCGCGTTATGTTTATTAGATGCCTTATAGGGGAGCGTACACGATCATCTTCCTCGTGCCACGAGTATCTTGGTGTTGCTGCAAAGGATACATCTCGCCGCTCTCGTTGAGGAAGTACTGAGGATACTCTTGTTCTGGAGTCGGAAACTCGTCCACCCTTGTCTTATCCGACTGATACCCGTGGCTGATGTCTTCGTTGTAGTACGTTGGAGGTCTCAGCTTCTGGCTGTATGCTCTCTGAACGCCCTGGCTGTAGTCGAAGTTGATGTCTTCAAGCAAATTCATGCGGGAAATGTACAACGTTGTGAGAAACATGACAAGCGTACAGATCCATAGGAAGAACGAAAGAATGGCAAAAGTGGCAAGCACCTTGCGCTGCAGGCATATGGCACTCTTTGCACAGTTGTTGTTTGTTGCAATGCTCGTGATCGACAAGATCAAAGACACTCCAGTAAGAACACATACGAGAAGGCAGTAGAAGATGCCGTTTCTCTTCTCGAAGTTGATGGCCTTGGTGATGAAGAGGAGAGACACCACTAGCGTGATCACTCCCACGGCTATGAAGTACCGGTAGATGCCTGCACTGATACGATCATCGGATCCAGTCAACACACTGGCCAACGTCATAACGATAATACCAAAAGCCACCTGGAAAAGATCAATGATGTTTGTCACTGTGACAGTGTAGTTTCTTGGCCTCATGCTAGGATCCAACGCCGGATCGTAGTATTTGGGGCCCAAGGTGAACACTGGTCTGTTCATCACCTTCTCAAGCAAGATGTTCTCCGACTCGAGCTTCACTTCTCTGTCGTGCAAGTTTCCTTCGGCCTGTATAGCAAGGGCCTGCCCTTGAGTCATGGCGTACTCCCTGGAGTCCTGGACCGGAGGTAGCTCTTTGCCCAACTCAGGACCTAGAAGAGGACTCGATATAGGGCCCGACGGCTGTCTGGGAGAGTAGTAGTTTCTGTACTCCTTTGGTGGAGGGTGTGGGGCCACAGGCACCGGGAGTCGGCTCTGGCCGTAGGGTGCCCGCTCGGTTATCAGAGGAGGATACGGAGCAAACTCTCTCTCTGTTTCATGTGGAAGCGACATCTGCGATTGCTTGGCGTAGTAGGAATAAATATCGTCTCTGTGGGCGTAGTCCACGCTTGGAGGGTTGTGCTGTTCTGCGATCTCGACCAAGTTCCGTCTTCTAGGTTCCATATCTAGAGAAGTAGGGGTAGTATTTCGGGATCTGTTTCGGGGAACCTGCTTCTCATGCTCGAAGCGAGATGCATCGCTGACCAAGCCGAGATCTTGCTGGCCGTAAGGATGAATAGAGGCCATGACACTTAGTTTGCTGGTGCTGGATCAAATCTGCACCTTATTACTTTACCCAAAGGGGGCATTTCGTAAACAGCCAGCATGGTGTATGGGTTTCTTTTTTCGATGCTTCCTTGTGATGCTACATGCTGTAGGGATGGCCTACGGCGGCCCTAAGCGGTGCCACTGCCGTTTCCCGTGACCTCCTCTGCTGCTTTCATTGGGCTGTCCTGGCGTCCCAGACGCAGGAAGACTGCCTGGCTAGCTCAATGGCTAGAGCGTGTGACTTTTAATCACAAGGTTGCGGGTTCGACCCCCGCGTCGGGCTAATTTTTGACTGAGTCCATAAGCCCAAACCAGTACCTTCCAAGCTGTATCTCCATCCTTTCGGTTCTTCGTAGCCCCTGGTCCCTCGTCTCTTTCTTCTTTCCTACACATAGCTCGGCCCAATTTGCAGGTGCCCGGACTATCTACAGCAAAGTCCTTCAACTCCGGCGTCTCCGCCAGGAAGCTTTTGTATGCAGGATTAGCAACCCAGGCACCTCCGGGCCTAGTCACGCTACGCCTCCCAACGCCGTGTGCAGCCACCCAGATCATACCTGGTCGCCCTAAAACCTGGACCTTTCGTACTCCGGAGATTCCATTTTCGCGCGCACTTATTGGCTGAAACCCGGGGCTTTTCGGAGCGCGAAATCGTATATCATTTCGAAAATTCCTAGCTTCATTTTTTTAATCAACCATGTTGTCGAGAACCCTTAGAAGTA
Organism: Danielia oregonensis; assembly: GCA_003707785.3. NCBI lineage: Eukaryota > Fungi > Ascomycota > Pichiomycetes > Serinales > Metschnikowiaceae > Danielia > Danielia oregonensis. The sequence goes on from PPLJ03000008.1 coordinate 676,772, forward strand.
GCATGCACCGCGTGCCCACCGCCGGTGCCAAAGTGTCCGCTGCGGTGGCCAGATCCATCACGATGTCCAGAGTGTCGCCTGTGATGTCTTTCCACAGAATGGCCTCCACCACCGTCAAAGTTCCTGAGATGGCCGAGTCCATCACCGAGGGAACATTGTCTTCCTTCAGCAAGGCTGTTGGTGACTACGTTGCGCAGGACGAGCTTGTTGCTACCATCGAGACCGACAAGATCGACATCGAGGTCAACTCTCCTGTTTCCGGTACCGTGACCGAGCTTTTGGCTGCGGTTGAGGACACCGTTGAGGTCGGTCAGGACCTCGTTATCATCGAGGAGGGCGACGCCCCTGCTGGTGGTGCTGCGCCTAAGGCCGAGAAGCCTGCTGAGTCTGCTCCAGAGCCTACGAAAGAGGTTAAGAAGGAGGAGCCTAAGAAGGAAGCCGCCAAGGCTGCCCCTGCCAAGGAGGCCACGAAAGCCACAGAGGAGGCCCCTGCTGCTCTGTTCACCTCTCTCTCCAGAAAGGAGGAGAGAGTCAAGATGAACAGAATGAGATTGAGAATCGCCGAGCGTCTTAAGGAGTCCCAGAACACCGCCGCATCGTTGACCACCTTCAACGAGGTCGACATGAGCGCCCTCATGGAGATGAGAAAGTTGTACAAGGACGAGGTCTTGGACAAGACCGGCATCAAGCTCGGTTTCATGGGTGCTTTCGCCAAGGCATGCACTGTTGCCTCGAAGGACATCCCAGCCGTCAACGCCAGCATCGAGAACAACGACACCATGGTGTTCAGAGACTACATGGACATTTCCGTTGCCGTGGCCACGCCCAAGGGTTTGGTCACCCCAGTGGTGAGAAACGCCGAGTCGCTTTCCATCTTGGCTGTTGAGCAGGAGATCGCTGCCTTGGGTAAGAAGGCCAGAGACGGTAAGTTGTCCCTCGAGGACATGACCGGCGGTACCTTCACCATCTCCAACGGAGGTGTTTTCGGCTCTTTGTACGGAACCCCTATCATCAACATGCCCCAGACCGCTGTGTTGGGTTTGCACGGTATCAAGCAGAGACCCGTCACCGTCAACGGCCAGGTTGTGTCGAGACCTATGATGTACCTTGCATTGACCTACGACCACCGTGTGTTGGACGGTCGTGAGGCTGTCACCTTCTTGAAGACCGTCAAGGAGTTGATTGAGGACCCCAGAAAGATGTTGTTGTCGCCATAGAGCGGCTTTTTATGTCAATTCACGTCCATGTAACAGAGGTACTTCGAACTGTAGAGGCAACAGAGTGTTCCTATTGTAGAGGCAAGTAGTGCAAGAATTAGCAGGATCAACACGATCTTCGGCGATCAACCACATTCTACATATCTTCATCGACATTCCACGCATCTAATGCGATCCACACAACACAGTATCAGGCGTTCATATAGCTATTTTGCGTATCTTTGTGCGCACAAACCAATATCAATTGCGCATTGAACATGTGGGTCCTCATGCCATAATGCTGTCACAACGCATGGCTAAGCTCGCGGAAGTGTCTCTTTGCCCCATTAGGAAAGTTGTAAACAACAACCGATGCCGAGACTATGCAGCCGCAATGGCTCTTGATGTTGTTGTTTTCGCCAAATCAGGTAAGTAAATGGGCCCTCTCGAGTTCCATCATCAGCCCCATTGGGAAGCCTGGTCTGATAGAAGTTACCTTCGCAACGTTTTCTTCTTCCTTACCACCATGGATCCTTACGCAACTTGGGACGATCTTGCGCCGCCCAAAGCGCCCGATGAGGACTTTGCCCAGTACTTTGTGGAGTACAAGAACTTCGACAACCTCTTCAATGAGGCCCTTACCACACTTCAAGACTTGGACGTTCCCTCGGGCTACGCCAACGCCCCACCGGCTCTGCCTTTCAAACATGCCAAGAAACCAAGTGGAACCGCCATCTTTGGCTTCACAGAACACACGAGAGACTTGTCGTTCCAGGGCGAGAAGACACAGTCCATCTCTCCCACACAATTGGCAAGAAGACAGCCAATCTCCAACGAACACTTGGACTTCAACTTCTCACAACCATTGGAGGCATGTAAACCAATCCACCTAGCCGAAGATGAAGAGTACGACTTCAACTACAAAGAAAAGGAAACGTCGAAGAAGAACGAGGACTTTATTGTCACCAAGTCGTACAAGTTCCCTCCAGAGCTGTACCCAGACGACATCGATGCGCTTTTAGATAAGCGTTATGTTCCTATACCGGTCGTAGAGCCTCGAAGACTGAGCCAAGGAGGCGAAGACATGCAGAGGCAGGAGCTCAAACCTCGCCAGGCCAATCCAATGAACCCAGACCGCTCACCTATACAGAACATCCAGATGAGCCCACAGCACCAGGAGCACGCCAACAGCCAATTGAGAGGCATGTTGCCTTCTCAGATGGGCAGCCTGGCCCAGCCTCATCTTGTTTCCCATATGGAGCTTGGTGGCCTCAGTCAACTTGGCCCGGTAACGCCGTACCTTCCGCCTCCGTCTAGTCTGGAGTCTCCAGAGCCACACAGCCCTCTCCAAGCACACGTTCAATCGTCGCCTTACGACAAGAAGAACTTCTACAACCCGCAATTCTTTTCAGACGACTCATACGCTCAACTGTCGCCTTTCGGGTCGCCTGTCAGAGACAATTATTCGCCAGTCAGGGAAGGTTTCCCTCATGAAGACAACTTCTCTCCCATCAGGGACAACTTTACTGGAAAAACCAACTACTCGCCGGTGCAGAAGTTTCACTCAAAGACGAACTACTCGCCATTGCGTGAGACATACAACGCACACGAGGCATTGTCTCCTTCCAGAAGCAGCTACCACTATGCCTCGTCTCCGGTGAAGGACGCTTTTGACGAAACCGTGGATGCTAACGAAACCATCGTTCAGCTCACCCCACTCAAACACCAACCCATGACCCCAAGCCGGAAAATCACTTTGGAGTGGAGCCCCATTATCAGCCCCGACGCCAAGGCTTCTGGAGATGTACGCCGGGCAATTCTGGAGCTTTCACCTAAGCGCATCATCAAGAAAACTTCCTTACTTCCGCCTGGTGAACTAGACCGCTACTGGGAGGGCCCAGATGAAGACAAGGTGTTCACATGTACCTTCAAGAACTGCGGCAAGAAGTTCACCAGACGCTACAACGTTCGTTCTCATATCCAAACCCATCTCTCGGACAGACCTTTCACGTGTACCTACTGCCCCAAGAGTTTTGTACGCCAGCACGATCTCAACCGTCATATCAAATCGCACATGGTGGCCAAGAACTGTCGGTGTAGGTGTGGAAAAGACTTTACCCGTGTTGAAGGCTATAGGAAGCACATAGCTAAGGGAGTATGTCTGCGGCCAGAAGACAGTGTTGGGAAACCCCGCCACCGTGGTGGAGAGGTGTTGGATGGACTCACTTCGAGTCGCTTGAGTGACGAATTAGGACTCTAGGTTTGGGAAGGATAGAGCGTAATGCTCTTCGGTTTCGGTATATATTCAATTCTTTGGACATTTTAGTTACAGCAATAAAAAAACGGTCAACAACAATAGCTGACTGTTTTATGGTTGAGGATGTTGTAGTGGAATTGACTATGTAGCATTTTTACTCTGCCGTAAGACTGGCAGCAGCGGCAGCTGCCGCTGCAGCTTCTTCCTCCTCTTGCTTGTGCACCTTCAAGTGCTGATTGAGGTTGTCTGTACGACTGAACTTCTTCAGGCAAATAGGGCACTCATACGGCTTCTCCGACGTGTGCAACGATCTAAAATGACGCTTCAAATGCTCCTGTCGTTTGAACCGCCTCAGGCAATAAGAGCAGACAAAAATCTTCGATGTGTCCACCATATCAGCAGCCTTGTCTTCCTTGCGTCCACGAGTCCGTGACTTTGGATTGAGGCCCGAGATTATTTCTGTGTCTGGTGGAAGATCTAGAGCCTTGAGGTCCACTTCCACGACATCGCTAACACGATTCAAACTTGATTTTCTTTTCAATAGCCTCGATCCCAAAATGCGCTTAGATGCGCTTGCAAATGTACCAGGAGTGTTTCCAGACTCGCCCGAGACAGAAGAGTCGTGAGAATTAGTTATGCTTGGTCCCAGATGTGTGTCTGAATAATCTCCAGCTCCTAGTTGGGAGTCTTCGTTATGCAGGTGGAGCTCTTCATTTTTGCTCTCCGGTTTCTCTACCTTCAGATCGTATTCCTTTCCCTTCTTCTCGTCGTCTGGTTTCCGCTTCTCGTCTTCCTTTTTCTTTCCCTTCATACCAACGAGGTTGCGACGTTTGCCCATGTTTTGGAACAATGCAGCGTAGTCAGGCTCCGCTTGGTCAACCAGACCAGTGGAATTGGTAATCTGAAGTGAATTGGGAAGCGAGCTGAGAGCCGAGTTAGATGATGGGTGCAACAGCGCAGACTCGCTGGACGCTACCGAGCTGCACTCATGTTTCTCGGCTCCCCTTTCTTTTTCTAGTTTTTCAGTTTCTTGCTTCGCCTTGAACCTGTTGAAGAGGCCCCGCTTCGGTCTTTTAGCCCGCTTGGGTTCCTCGTCCATATCTTCGTCCGACACCTCCATGTACTCGTCCTCCATTGGATCGCCAGCAACTCCCTTGTCTGGGCCGTCATTTGATTTGAATATGCTTCTGATGAGATGACGAGACTGTGGTGGTGGTGGAGGCTGCCACTCTGCGCCCGGCAGCACCTTTCGATCACCCATAAATGGGAAATAGCTTGCAAACAGTCGAGGGTTTCTCACGGGTGCTCCCACCAGACTCAGGCTGTCAACCGACAACCTATGGCGCAGGTAGACATCTATAGATGGGCGGTGTACCAGTGGTGGTTGCTCTAGCAGTGGGCGGAAAAACTGGTGAGCAGAAAAGAATGAAGGCTGTGTCAGGTGTAGCGAGCTTACCGATGGTGTAAGCGATGTAGTGGTGGTGAGTGGCAGAAGGTCTCCACCTGCAGCAGAAATAGATGTTCTGTGGCTGTGTGTGTCTCTCCAGTCGAGGAACCGATTCTCTTCCACGTAAGGATGAAGTGAGTCTCCCGGGCTCGACGTAGGAGCGTCTTGTTGATATTGTGGGGTCTGTACCAGTCTCTTGTCCTGCGAGTGATTAAGGAAGGGATTGGAGTCCAAACTTTCGTAGCTGGGGACATTGTTGTGATCGTTGAAGTTGATCGTTGTATCGTTGACACTGATGGAATGCTTCTCGGAGGGGATGCTAGCGCTGATGGCCTCATGTTGGCCAATCTGGGAAACCTGGCCCATATTGAAGTCGGTGGCCTGGCCGTATCCCTGACCATAATACGTCTCATCATGGTTCTCGTCAATGTCATTCAACTTCTGGTGGTGGGGGTCGTACTCTCCGTACTCCCTGTACTGGTCCCGGAAGTGCTTATCGCCGTCCGGTTGAAAGCCGTCTGCAAACGTAGAATCAGCCATGCCAAAGGCCGCCAAACTCATCACATTCTGCTTCGGCGAACCACTGAAATACGCCTCCAGCTCGACGGTGAAGGCTGGTGGATCGATCTCCATTGCGTCCCGAAATGCCCCAGGCATGTTCCAGTTGTCATGGTCACCTTCTGAAGGGAAAAGCAGACCAAATCCGGGGTCGGCAGGCGGTATGCCCACGCTGTACGACTCTAGTTGTTCCAGTTTGCCCGTCATTCGGCTCTCCAATGGCGATGTGTTCATGAAGTCGTGATTGTAATCATTATTTGTTTCGTTCTTCACTTCGGAGTTGTGGTAGTGCGGAGTCCATTGGTCTTGGTCTCCCGTCATATCCTGAGCTGGTAGTGAGGGATCCAAGACGAATCCGTTGACCAGAGCAGCTTCTTCCATGGTGGAGAGAGATATCTGAAGATTCTGATTATTGCCGAAGTGATCGGATATGTGCAGGATCCACAAGATAGTGAGGCTTGGGTGGTGTGACAGCTAAGATAGAGAATACGGCTTTGTTGTGGCTATCTACATGAACCGTGCTACGCTAGTCATTGTCACATGACCACACAGCCGACTTCCTATTTATGTCCGCGTCAGATGTTCGTATGTTCTGGGCCTGTGAGCTGATAGAGATCAGAGAACAAAGGAAGGAGTAACGCCGTAGAAGAGGTTATTTCCGTTCGTACCTATATTACTCCAGATGAGTTCCAGTGGATCTGTTTCTACTGTTCTTGGTATGATCCGAATGTTACATAATATACACAATTGTCCGTGGTCCATCACTTGGATGGGGTCCGTTGTCTCACCTCTTCCTCGTCTGGGTTCACTACTCTAAGCACAGACTTGCGCTTGGAACTCACGAGAACTTGTACATCCATCTGCTCATCTATCGAACCCAGCTCAGCCTCGTCGATGTTTTCTTGGGAATAACTTAGCTCGGCCAAGTCAATGTAGCCCAGATCAAGCTTGGTCTTGCGCGTCTTCACCAATGGCAGCGCAGGAGGTGTGTGGGAGAAGGAGAAAGATTTCTGAAGCTGAGCAACACGAGCAGGAGCCGGCGTAGGAAGAGGCGCCAACTCAGCATCGGCGTCTTCTGGATCTTCGTCTTCGTCTTCCAACTCATGGTTGAGTGTCTCGTTGGAAGCTAGGAAACTGTGCCTTATTAGCGTACGACGCTTGGCATCGTACTCTTGTCTTTTCTTGACCCAAGAGTCCATGGAAGCGACATCTAGCGTCGATCCTGTGTCGTTGTGATGGTGGTACAACGCAACTGGTTCGAGACGTGAGTAGACCTGGTCCAGTGCTGTCCGGAAATGGCCCAATTGGTAGCCGTCCAACGGTTCCATTATACTCTCGTTTTCAGCCTTCTCCTTACGCTTCCATAAGATCACCCCCACCAATGCGGCCAGCGCGATAGCCACAAGAGGAACTAGCGTACCTACGAGGGCCTTCATGGTGACGGTGGTCTTCGAACTGCTGGTGCTGGATGTCTTTGTGCTTTCCTTCAAGTCGGAAACTGCCTCGAAATCGCTGTCCATATCGTAGAGACTCAACAGGTACGAAGTGTCTCTTTTGTAACTCGATGTGCCGTTGATAACAACCAATGTGTTGAAGATTGCAGCTGCGCCCAAGATATCATCCACATCGATATCTGTCGTGGCGGTGGACCAAGTCCATTCGTTGGAGTCGAGCGAAAGCTGCGCCCACAGAGGAGACGCATCGCCACTGGAGCCTTCTCCTCCGACTACAAGAATGGCGGAAGGACGATAGCTACTGGAGAATGTTGAAGTGGAGTTGTTTGGCAAAGTCGAGAAGACAGGTAATGTCAACGCTCCAACTCTCGAGTTGATACTGTCATTGTTAGTCAGTTCGAACAGCCATCCCGACTGAAAGTTCCATGTGGCGAGCTGGTTCATACTGAGCCAGCCCAGATTGGCCCTTCCTCCGATGATCAACAGATTCTGAGGAGTGGGAGCCCAGATGGCGGAGGCTCCCCAGAACGCAGCTGGCTTCGTTGACGTGGTTATGTTGGAGAAACTGAGGGTGTCCATATCGAACGAGAGCATTCGGCTTGTTGCAGTTCCATTACAGCTTCCTCCGTATATGTATATCGTGGAAGTGTCCCCCACGATGTAAGACGACTCGGCGTAGTAGGAGACATCGCTGACTCCAGAGAAGGTCAAGTTGTCGCCGGCCGACACCCATGAGTCCTCTGTGGAGTCGTACTGGCTAAGTTGGAAGACACCATTTCCACAGACGTCGTAGTCTGTGTCTTGCACCTGAGCTGAGAAAGCGTACATTGTGGAGTCGTAGATGAACACGGAAGAGTTCAGCGGAGGAGAACTGAGGGTCTCAACTTGTTGGCCTGTGGAATAGTTGATCTCACTTTCGGAGTAGGAGGAATACAGGCTCAAGTCGGAAAAGCCGGTGATGGAGAAGTTGAGAGCAACCATGTCGTTGTTCTTCAAAACCATATAGATTTTCCCATCTGTGAATGAGTAGAAGGTGGCCCATTGGGCTAGGCAAGCGGTAACGCAGAACGCTAGAGCTGCAAAATTAACCATGGTTGGGGAATCTTGAAGAGTCCGGGGTTGGCACTAGAGGTTGAAATGAAGCGAATAACAATGCTGTGAAATAAGACAAATGGTAGGTCGATGCTACAACTCAGTGACATTTCTGGCAGACATGCTGGATCTTGTGTTTACACTTTTCCTAATGCGGGTTATTACTTGCGTTGATTTGGCATGTGTGCCGGATACATTCTTTAGAGAAATAGCCAGGGGTCGAATACGGGAATAAGGGGTTGGGCGAGGCCGTGAGCTTGGCGTGTTGTGTGAATAGGCTATTTATGGCTGTTTGCTTCTTACTTTGACAAATTCGCTTCGAATTTATAGTACTAGAAAGGGAGACACATTCTGGCTTTTTACTGCGAAATAAACAAAAGTTGCAATTATAGAGGATTAGGTATTTTGAATGGGTTCACAATAATCCGGATTTCTGAATTGTGACGAACAAATGAAAGGGCCCATTGTTCTCAGTCCGCTTGTTGCTGCAGTATTGTTCTAACACAAGCGTATTAGAATTAAGCTATTAGAGGTATCATACTGAAACACTGCAAATATGGGCTACTCACGTCAGACGTCTCCAGAACGTCAGTGCAAAACAGGATCAAGAGAACCATTGCGGCCTAAAGAAAAGAGAGTAGAGCATATCCGGATACTGACATCCTATGGTCATATGCCCATAACTTCAAAGCTTCACTCCACAGATGAAGAACTTCCTGCTCTTTCAGTATTCTCCAGAGCAATCAGACCATCCTCATCGTCCACTGTAAACGACCCTTTGGCCCAGTATCCCCAAATCACCTGTGCCTGCACCAAACCATAGTCTCATCATATTCGCATTCTGACTCAGTGAAAAGTGAAAATTTATACCACCATGTCTACCTTCGGCACCATCTTCCGCGTCACCACCTACGGCGAGTCCCACTGCCAGTCCGTGGGCTGTATTGTGGACGGCTGTCCTCCCGGCATGGACTTGACCGAGGCCGACATCCAGCCTCAGTTGAGTCGAAGAAGACCCGGCCAGTCTGCCCTCTCCACGCCTCGTAACGAGAAGGACCAGGTGCACATCCAGTCCGGAACCGAGCACGGCAAGACCCTCGGCTCTCCCATCGGAATGTTGGTCAGGAACGAGGACCACCGTCCTCACGACTACCTGGAGACCGACTTGTACCCTAGACCCTCCCACGCCGACTGGACCTACATCCAGAAGTACGGCGTGAAGTCTGCTTCGGGCGGTGGACGCTCGTCCGCGCGTGAGACCATCGGCCGTGTTGCTGCCGGTGCCATCGCCGAGAAGGTGTTGACCAAGGCCAACAACGTGGAGATCGTTGCGTTCGTCTCCTCTATTGGCGGTGTTTCCATGAACAGAGACCCCCAGGACCCTGCTTTCCAGCAGTTGTTGCAGACCATCTCCAGAGAGGAGGTCGACAACGCCGGTCCTGTCAGATGCCCAGATGCCTCAGTCAGAGATGCCATGACGAAGGAGATCGAGAAGTACCGTGACGCCAAGGACTCCATCGGAGGTGTTGTGACGTGTGTCATCAGAAACTGCCCCATCGGCTTGGGTGAGCCATGTTTCGACAAGTTGGAGGCCACCTTGGCGCACGCCATGATGTCTCTTCCAGCCACCAAGGGTTTCGAGTTCGGCTCTGGCTTTGCCGGCACCGCCATCCCCGGCCTGAAACACAACGACGCCTTCTACTTCTGCGAAGAGACGCAGCGCTTGCGCACCAGAACCAACAACTCTGGTGGAGTGCAAGGTGGAATCTCCAACGGGGAGAACATCTACTTTTCTGTGGCGTTCAAGTCTGCTGCCACCATCTCGCAGGAGCAGGAGACTGCTACCTACGACGGTAAGGGCGGTGTGTTGGCTGCCCGTGGCAGACACGACCCATCGGTGACCCCCAGGGCTGTGCCTATTGTGGAGGCCATGGCTGCTTTGGTGTTGGTGGACCAGTTGTTGGTGCAGAAGGCCCGTGAGTGTGGTCGTTCCATTGTTGCATAGAGAGCATGCTACATAGATGTTTAATGAATAGGTCAGAGTATTGCAAGAAGATTTTGAGATTCCTCCGATGTATCAGCCATAAATATCTTGCACGTCGGGATGCCTTGTCGGCATCCTCTCCACATCAAGATACATATCTTGTACATCAGGATACATATCTTGTGTATCAGGATACCTTACACATCAGGAGAGAGATAGCGTGGGCCATAGCCATACATATCTTGTATGTCGGGATACCTTGACATCGTCCTCTACACATCAGGATACATATCTTGTACATTTTTAGATTCCTCCGACGTATCAGCCATACATATCTTGCACGTCAGGATACCTTGTCAGCATACTCTCCACATCAGGATAAATATCTTGTACATCAGGATACATATCTTGTGTATCAGGATACCTTACACATCAGGAGAGAGATAGCGTGGGCCATAGCCATACATATCTTGTATGTCGGGATACCTTGACATCGTCCTCTACACATCAGGATACATATCTTGTACATTTTTAGATTCCTCCGACGTATCAGCCATACATATCTTGCACGTCAGGATACCTTGTCAGCATACTCTCCACATCAGGATAAATATCTTGTACATCAGGATACATATCTTGTGTATCAGGATACCTTACACATCAGGAGAGAGATAGCGTGGGCCATAGCCATACATATCTTGTACGTCGGGATACCTTGTCAGCATCCTCTACACATCAGGATAAATATCTTGTGTATCAGGATACCTTATACATCAGGAGAGAGATAGCGTGGGCCATGGTGTACGGGTGCATTATTTCCACCGCAGACTCATATCAAAATCTGAACCATGGACAACATACAGAAATGCCTAGTCGCCGTCTTGGCCGGGCTTTTGATCTTCTTGGCCGTGTTCTACTTCCAGAGCGGAGCCGGTTCTGCACGCAGCCACTCGAAGTACTACAAACCGACGTTCTTAGTGTTGGGTGCCAACTCGGCAGGCAAGACCTCCCTCTTCTACAAGTTGACGGGCGAAGAGAAAGCCAGCACTGTGTCGTCGCTAGAGCCCAACGTGGGGCTGTTGCGTGTTCCTTTTGCCAACGCCTCCATCGCCAAGGAGTACCAATTCATCGACTACCCTGGCCACTTGAAATACTCGCAGCTCTTACGTAAATTGATCGTGGAGGACATCACTGTCTCGAAATTGAAGGGATTGATCTATGTAGTGGACTCATCAAGCCACAGCTTGGACCAGCAGCGCGTGGCGGCCATCGCCAAGGACTTGTTCAACCTCTTGAGTGTCACGGAAAAAACCCCCAACGGCGTTGATTTCTTGTTCGCAGTGAACAAGCAGGATTTGTTCGACTCCAAGCCCGTTTTCAAGGTCAAGCAGACGCTAGAAGAGGAGTTGTCGCGGCTCATTGCGGCGGAGTTGAGCCAGCTGACGCAGAGTGGCATCGACAACGAGGAAGAGGACATCACGCGCGAGACGACGCGCGAGTTCTGGCAGGCCGTGGTGGGCCCTTCGAGGAAGTTCCGCTTCGAGATCTTGGAGGGCAACATGGAGTTCGTCGGCGGGTCTGTGGCCAAGAACAACGTCTCCAACTGGGAGAACTGGTTCGACGAAAAGGCCGTCAACTACGGGGGCATGTGATCACAACGGGGTCGACGGGGCCGAGGGGAAGAACGACGGCTCCTGGATCTTCTTCTGCTGCTGCAGCCGGAGCTTAGCCTGGAGGTGGTTATTAATACGCATCTTGTATATGTCCTTGTGCAAGGTGTACTTCACGAACTTGAACGCAGCAATTGCCTCCGTTTGCGCCGTAAGCTGTTCCCTCAACGTCTTGGCCTCCGCCACTAGGCTCTCGTATGCCACGACGCTCTTGTCCTCCTCCTTCTTCCACAGACTCACGAGCTTGTTCCACGAGTACGGCTTGCTGGCCTCCGCCTTCGCCTCCGCAGCCTCCACCTGCTTCTCGAGCACCTTCTGCTCCTGCACAAGCTTGGTGTACGTCTCCGGGTGCACTGGGGTCGCAAAGGTGACGTCGTGGAGGTGAGAAGCACACACGTAGAAGAAGTCGGCGGAGTTGGACGCCAAAAGAACACTGGTGCACGGCTTGTAGCACAATGTGCAGGCTCGCTGACTGGACTCGGCCACCAACCGAGCCTGGTAGTCGTTGGGAAACGGAGCCTGGGCCATGTGGATCTGATATCAACACACCCGGACCTCTCGTTTAGGCGAGAGCAATGTCGCAATGTCGCAGACGCGGTAGGCGCACGCCGCAGCCGCCAAGCACCGACGTCACCCGTCACGTGCGCACATTTCACTGGCGTACTGCATACTGGCCCAGCCTCCGGTGGGTCCACACCCAAGGCAGCCGGTCTCCCGGGCCCCCGCCGCAAACCCAGCAGCCTGGCCCAGGCAAAACGACTCTGCTTCGTCCCCGGACCCCCCGGGCACCTTCACAGGCCAGGCACGTGACCGTGTCATCACCGCCGCGAAAATGTCGTGGCCTTTCATCCCTTAATTGCCGCCCACCAAAAAGTGCGGTGCCATAATACCATCCTCCGTTTTTTCTTTGTTTTTTCTCGGGCTTTTTCTTCACACCACACCCAGACCTCGCCCTGTCCTCCCGGCGTATTCTCCCATTTGCGCACACATTGCAGTTTTTTGTTGTTGAGCAAAAAATCAAATAAAAACACATCATGGCTGAACACCAAGAGGCTGACATCGACTCCATTGTGGACCGGTTGTTGGAAGTGCGCGGCTCCAGACCCGGCAAGCAGGTGACGTTGTTGGAGCACGAGATCCGCTACTTGTGCACAAAAGCCAGAGAAATCTTCATCCAGCAACCCATCTTGCTCGAGTTGGAGGCGCCCATCAAGATCTGCGGAGACATCCACGGCCAGTACTACGACCTATTGCGACTCTTTGAGTACGGCGGGTTTCCTCCCGAGGCCAACTACTTGTTCTTGGGTGATTACGTCGACCGAGGAAAGCAGTCGCTCGAGACCATATGTTTGTTGTTGGCGTACAAGATCAAATACCCCGAGAACTTCTTCATCTTGAGAGGCAACCACGAGTGTGCCTCCATCAACCGTATCTACGGTTTCTACGACGAGTGCAAACGAAGATACAACATCAAGTTGTGGAAGACCTTCACCGACTGCTTCAACTGTTTGCCCATCGCCGCCATAATCGACGAGAAGATCTTCACCATGCACGGTGGATTGTCGCCGGACTTGAACTCCATGGAGCAGATCAGAAGAGTCATGAGACCCACAGATATTCCCGACGTCGGCTTGTTGTGTGACTTGTTGTGGTCGGATCCCGATAAGGACATTGCTGGCTGGTCCGAGAATGACCGTGGTGTATCCTTCACATTCGGCCCGGACGTGGTGTCGCGATTCTTGCAGAAGCACGATATGGACTTGATTTGCAGAGCGCACCAAGTCGTCGAGGATGGCTACGAGTTCTTCTCCAAGAGACAATTGGTGACCTTGTTTTCTGCTCCAAACTACTGTGGTGAGTTCGACAATGCCGGTGCCATGATGAGCGTGGACGAGAGCTTGTTGTGCTCGTTCCAGATCTTGAAACCGGCGGACAAGAAGCCCCGCTACCCTCCCCCAAGCAGTGTCGGCAACAACAGGCCCGTCACTCCACCAAGAAAAGCCAAGCGCGGTTCGAAGTAAATGTGAACGTCCGTTCGTATTCTTCTTCCGCCAACTTTTCAAGTGTGAAATGTGTATTTTAATGTTCTCCTTGCGTTTGCAAGCTTGACCAGCCAAGTCCATCCTTTTACATGCATCCAACTAACGTCATTCTTAACTACAACCTGCACGGTTGCATTACTACTATCTGCTTTTGTTTGAGTGCTTGATGCTAGGTGCCAATCAAATGTAAATACCCTGAAGATTGGTGCTGCGGCACCGAGTGGCCGAAGGACCGCGATGACGCAAGACGCCCGCGAAGAAAGAACCGTAAACAGTGCTTGTCACTACCATTAGATGATTCTTCGCAGTTTCTTGTCTTATTTATCGATATATTTCCATAGGTTAAATAGTTGCTAGATCAACGAGTACATGCAGCGCGGCTTTGAACTGATGCTATGCCAGGCCCTGGGTCGGTGCTACATGACTGTTGGTTGGATGATGGGCTTGCTTGGCCAATATTATTTTTCGAAAGCTAAATAGCTAATATGATTTGTGCTGCCGTACGGCTGGCGATATTTTTGAAACCGATTAGCGAGAGCCAAACTGAGAGCTACAATTGCTCAAACTTCAACTGCTAGGTGCTTGGGTGCAAAATAACGGGTGCAAAATAACGGATTGATATCAGCAAATTTAGCTCCAAAACCATTTTGGTATGCTTCCTCGTATTCTTACCGAGCAGATTAGCACACTGGCACCAGCTCCAACTACTCCATGTTTAAGTCCAGTGGACCATACCAAACGCAGTCACATCCCCACGTGACCACTCGCATATCCAAACACCCGTGCACCATGAATCCCAGTACGGCATGCAGGCCCACAGTCGCACAACCCACACTGAAAAATTCTCAGAATCTTTTCGTTCCACATAGACGCTTGTTAAAACACAGACAATATGGTATGTAATATGCCCAAAGCACAGCTCCCGATATGACGACCCAGCGCGCAGAACACTCTCGATAGTTTCGTCGAAATCCCCGTTCGAAACGGAGCAGAAATGACCTTTTGGTGAACATCCTCACGTCCATCCGTTTCTCCTTTCAGATTCCTATCCCCTTAGGGCAGAGAGAAGAGAAAGCTCGCAGAACCCACATCGAAAGCCCTGCTTCAGCTGGACCCCTCTACGGCGGTCGATCTCACTTACAAGTACTAACGTGTTAGGTTTTAGTTCAGGATTTGTTGCACCCTAACCCAGCCTCCGAGGCCCAGAAGCACAAATTGAAGACCTTGGTGCAAGCCCCAAGATCTTACTTCATGGACGTCAAGTGCCAGGGATGCTTGAACATCACCACCGTCTTCTCCCACGCACAGACCGCCGTCACCTGTGACAACTGCGCCACTGTGTTGTGCACCCCTACCGGTGGTAAGGCCAAGTTGACCGAGGGCTGCTCTTTCAGAAGAAAGTAAATCTCTAACGACAGAACTGTACATGTTTATATAAATTAATATCCGTTTATATAACAAATGCATACTATAGCAACGGTAATGACGAAGGAGCCAGCGGAACTGTAGATGGAGTCCAAAGACACGGCTGTATTGCATCCACCAGACAGTAGTTGCGACTTTACGAGTGAAGCTGGACCAATACGTAGAGGTAGTTGTGCCAACAACTTTCCTCAGCTGTCCGTTGTCCTTGTGACAAGCTTTGCATCTCCTTTACAGACATGAATTATAATTCGTTATATCAATTCTATTATCATAACTTAGACTTGGAGCAGAAGCGGATGACCTCGTCAAACGCCTTGGCAACTTTGCCTACGTTGCCGTCGTTCAAACCAGCAACCGAAGCTCTACCGGAGCTCACCAAGTACACACCGTGCACCTTCTCCAAACGAGCAACCATGTCGGGAGACAAACCAGTGAAGGAGAACATACCAGACTGGTTGGTGATGTGATCCCAAGTACCTGGAGTACCCAACTCAAGCAATTGTCTCTTGAGCTCGTTACGCATTTTGATGATACGGGAAGACATGGTTACCAAGTCGTCCTCCCACTGCTTGCGCAAGGAGTCGTCAGTCAAGATGGTAGCGACGATCTTGGCTCCGTAAGCAGGAGGGTTAGAGATCTCCGAGCGAGTCAACTTGTTCAACTGGGTTTTTATGGCCCTCTTCAACTGTTGAGACGACTCTCCCTCGTTAGGCAACACAACGTGGATAGCACCAACACGCTCACCGTACATGCCGACGTTCTTCGCAAACGACTGGCAAATGATGATAGGCGAAGTCACCTTACCCAGGTTGATGGCATTACGGATGGGAGCAGCGTCCTTGTCCAAGTTTCCAGATGCAAAACCCTGGTATGCGGAGTCGAACAATGGCAAGTGGTTCTTCTTGGCAATGGCCTCGAGGATCTGAGCCCACTCCAGCTCAGAAGGATCCAATCCAGTTGGATTGTGAGCACAAGCATGCAACAAGAAGATGGAGCCGGAAGGAGCGTCATTGATGGCCTTCAAGTAGCCCTTGATATCGAGCTTCTTGTTCTCGGCGTCCCAGTACGGGTACGATGCCACGGTTAGCCCCAAAGACGTGAAGATCTGGTTGTGGTTGGCCCAGGTAGGCTTGGAGAGGTAGATAGTGGGGTTGCCGGCGTAGAACTGCTTCAAAAACGCTCCAGCCAAGTGCAAAGCACCAGTGCCCGACAACGACTGCTGCGACACCACCATGTTCTGCGCAATGGCCGTGGAGTCGTTGCCCAAGATGACCTTGGCGGACTCCACCAAAAACGGCTCGTAGCCGGAGATCCCCAAGTACTCGTGGTTGTAGCCGTCCGAGTCGATCAACTTGCGCTCGGCCTTTCTCACCGCGGGGAGAATCCACGGCTTGCCCGAGTTGTCTCTGTAGGCTCCGATGCCGAGGTCCACCTTGTCGCCCCTGGCGTCGGCGGTGTAACGAGCCTTCAATCCGAAAAGTGGATCAGGAGGCAACTCTGCGATTTCCGTAAAGAATTTAGACATTTGTTAGTGAAGCAATCTGGAGATGGCCAGTATATGTAGTGTAGCAGATATCACAGGAAGTTCCCTTCACCCGGCGCGAACCTCGGGGTATTTAAACAGTTATCGCCGGACACGTGACGCGGGGTACTGGGCACACGACGATATGGCGGCCTTGAACGGCGTTGTTGTTGCCTAATTGGAATGGTGTGATAACGTTCGCATGGAAATTCTGCTTCGGCTTCGGCGGAAAAAAAGAGGGGAACGCAATTTGTGGAAAGGTTTCTGCATTGGTCGAATGTGGGGGGCCGGTATTAGGAATGTTGGAGGAGGATCGTAGAAGAGTATATGGGGCCATGTTGTGTTTCTTTGCGGATGTAGGGGTGTTTGGAGTAATGTGTCTGGCATTTGCAGTTTGTGGCGAGAGTTGTAGAATTCTGTGATTGCGAATATATGATGTTAAGATCGTATGGAAATGTAAATTCAGAGGAGTAGCGAGGAGCCCAGAGTTGCAGTGGAGATTACCGAGAGAGCATATAGCTTTTGTAAGTGAGTTCATTGTATGAGGTAGAGGTGTATGAGGTATAGGTACATGAATATGTAAGTATATGATTTATGTGAGGAATACCAGGTACGTGAGGAAAATGAGGAAGTGGGAAACATGAAGAATGAATATGAGGTAGAGGTATCGACGAATATGAGTTTATATATGAGGCATATGGAGCATATGAGGTAGAGGTGTATGAGGTATAGTTGTATGAGGTATAGTTGTATGAGGTATAGGTGTATGAGGTATAGGTATAGGTGTATGAGGTATGAGGTATATGACAGATATACCGAGTGGTAATAGCTGTATGATGGGGTCAGATAGACCACGAGCGTAACATCTGCATTACACCAGCACAGGACCAGCGTGACATTTGGCCGGTATTTGAAAAATGATCAGACAACCACACTATCTCTACCTCAATAATGCACATCTAAGCTTTAAGAAATCAACTGCTTCAACAACGCCACCCGTTGGCTGTCTGTTAGAATATCAACCAAGGGTCACTACACCATCGTAGACATGCTTTGTTCAACTATTCATCCTAAACTACAGACCGCACCTCGAAGAACCGCTTCAAGTAGTAGATCTGGAACACCGAGTTCAGAGCCACCACAATGATCTGGAAAACAGACCACCACTTGACACGCGAGTTGGTCGACTCGGCGGTGTTTCTGTGCGTCCGCTCTCTGATGACCAAGTAGTTCTGCTCGGCCTTGACGTCGCTGGTCAACTCGCCCAATCTCTGGATGGCGTAGTCCAACGTGTCCGAACGTGGGTCGTTGACGTCGATGTAGATCACGCCATGCACGTTGAACGACACGTCCAAGTCCACGCGGTTCAGCTTCTCGTTGGAGAAACAGTACTGGTACTTTCCGTTCTGGTCGGCCTTGATGCTCATGTCGCCGTGGTCCAACGCAGCATGCTGAAGCTTGGGCTTGTCGTCCGGGCCGATGATGAAGAAGTCCACGGTGAGCTGCTCGGCGTTGTTGGGGTCTCTCGAGCCAACTTGGAAAGAAATGGCCAACTCGTCGTGTTTCTTCAACGACTCAAAAAAACACTGCTTGCCATGCTGGGGCAACAACACAGTATGTGCCAGAACAATGGCCACAAGGGCTAGCCAGATTGCAACGAGTCTCATGGTGTTGGATCAAGAAAATTGATTCGTGTTTGCTTTGAGGTACGCGGTGTGCGCACGACCCTACTATTAATAGTGGATTGAAGTAAGAGGACGGCATCCAGAGAGTGGCAGGGTGAATGGGGGCGTGTAATGGTCTATAGGATGTGACATGGATGTTTAGTGTGGCAGTTTGGTATTTTTGGGTGCAAAAAGATGAGGCTAGCATCTGAAGATTTCCTGTGATTATAGAATGGGGAAGAAGGGCCGGATGGAGTTCCGGTGATGGGCAATGAGGCCGTACGACAACAGGTTGCCGTGACTTCATGTTGAACTTTTGTGGTGCAACGAATGATAGTGCATGATCTTTTCCACGCTTAAGACTTCAAGACCTTTGGGTTCCAGGTCTTCAATGCCTATTTGCTTCTAGACTTTCGCTTCAAGCTCTGATAGTGGATGTTTGCTGCTGGGTAAGCGAACAATGGACTCCGAAACGCCCATAACCACTCAGACAAGACCCAATCACAATGGCTTCATGATCTCATCATACAACAACTTCTTCAAGTCTGCAATCGACAACTCGTCCTTCTTCCTGTCGAAATCGAAAAAGTCCTCCGGAATCTGCTCGCAGGTAGGCTCGTCCTCGGGGTCGTGGTACAACCGCAAGTACGGGTGCTGTAACGCCTTCTCAACAGTGATGCGCTTCTGGGGATTGAACGCAAGCAACTGCTCCAAGAGGTCGATGGCCAAAGGATTGAGGTCGGGAATCAGACTGAAGAGCTCGGCCAACGGGACCTTCTTGCAGAACGGGAGACTGCGGATGTACTCACGTGCTCTCTTCAGCTTGATGTTGTAGTAGTCCTCCGAGTTAGGCGTGCCCAACACCTCCATGATCAACCAAAGCTGGTTGTGGTAGTCTCTGCCTGCAAACAATGGGCGGCCGCTCAACATCTCGGCCAAAATGCAGCCTACGCTCCATACGTCGATGGCGGTTGTGTACTCTTGGAACGTGAGCATGATCTCTGGGGCCCTGTACCAGCGTGTAGCAACGTACTCGGTCATGAAACCGAAATTGTCCTCTGACGAAGCGACCGATCTCGCCAAACCAAAGTCGCAGATCTTGAGGTCGCAATTGGAGTTGAGCAAAAGGTTCGACGGCTTCAAATCACGGTGGAGCACGTTGGCAGAATGAAGGGCTTTGAGTGCACGCAACGTCTGGTAGATGAAATACTGGATGTGGTCGTCGCTGAGCTTCTGTGTGCGAATAACCTTATGCAAGTCGGTCTCCATGAGCTCCTGAATCAAGTAGATCTCGGCAAAGGCGTCGTACAGCGGTGGCCGCTGCAATGCAAGAACAGAAATGATGTTCTCATGGCTGAAATGCTTCAAAAGCTTGAGTTCTCTTAGCGTGCGGAGACAAAGCATGGACCGCTCGAACGGCTCGATCTTCTTGATGGCCACCTTCTGCTGCGTTGGCTTGTGCATGGCCAGGCAGACGACTCCATAGGCTCCTTGGCCCACCACCTCTAGCACCTCGTAATGGTCAGACACATTGAATTGGACAGGCTGGCCCGGCTGGTGGTTCATGCTGAGGGTAAAGAAGGAAGGTGCAATGATATGAAATGACACCGACGTTGATCTATGTTTAACCGAATGAAGTTGGTTTCAAAGGGAAATGGGTTCGCGATCCTGCGTATATTTTGCATCTGACGGTGGAGCATACAAAGAGGCAGAGTCGGTATCGTCAGGTGGCCTGCCACACGTGATCCGTTTGCTGGGCCCACGTTGCACAACAACGCCGTGTCCGGGCCGTGGCACCGCCGTTGCAAGGGCGTGCGCGCCCCAATAGTGGGGAAAGCGTGAATACGATAAAGACCGGATCAGCCGCTTGGCCGATGTCAACAACTACGTCACATCCACTGGAACCCACTATATTACACTATACACCCTCGTCGGGAACTGATCCGAGTCGCCGCCGTAGATCTACTTCTTTTTGCGTCCGAACAAGCCCTTCTTCTTCTTCTTACCCTCAGGGTTCAACAGAGATGCGCTGTAGTTGGCGGCCTGGTAGATGGGCTGGTCGCTGCCGCCAAAGCTGGCCACAGGCTGCTGGTAGCCGCTCGCAGGCGTGTCGGAGTTCAAGCTGTTGTGGGCAAAGTCCTCGTGGAAGCCCCAGCCAAGACGATTGCTCTCGAGCTGCTCGCGGTAGGCCGAGTCGCCGGTGATGGCATACTCGAACCCACGGATGGTGTCCATGGGACGCTCGTTTCTGGCACGTGCGGGATTCAGCATGTCCGCCTGCTGGATGGGCTGGCCGAAGATGTCCTTCAAGTCGCCCGACTCTTGCGAGAGGTACGACGGACGCTTGTTGTACTGCGCAGCCGCGTCCTCGAAAGGCTGGGCCTCGTTGACAGCCAGCAAAATTGGATCGTGCACCGCAGCGGTATCGACCTTGTAGTGAGACTCGAGATGTGGGTCCTGTGGCGTCTGCGAGTGGTACTCGCCCGCCTGCTGTGCCTTCTTCTTCTCCTGCTTAGCAGCCGAGGACTGGCTTCTGAAGATGGCCATTGGAGAAAGAGAGTAGTATTCGGGAAAGGAAGACGCAGGAAAAGCGCAGTTTTGCCAAAAAACTGCGGAGACCTGCACCGACCGCGGTAGTGGATCAGGTGGATCAGGACCTGAATCGGACGCGAAAAGACGGGGGAACGTGGCTGGCGGCAGGAGACCGGAGAATGACTTCCGGATCACCTGCCTCCTGCACACAGCTGGCGTTTGCTGCCTCTTCTTGTGTCTGGTCGCATATACTGCGATCGCATCTTCGTATTAGATGCGTACCTTGCATTGAGCGAGCGCATCGAACACCCGTACCTCCGACCCGCACCTCCTGTCACCGCAGGCTGTGCGCCTCTGTGCAGGCCGATCACCACCTTGCTCTACGGCATGCCACCTGTGCTGAGCCCCGGTCCCTTAATACAGGGGTATGAATGTTGTGGCGACGCGTATAGCCTTGCGTGTTTCGGGGCTCGAGTTTTTGCTGCATCTTTATGCACCACACACACGTCCATCGTAGTCTAAATACGCATTGGGACATGGAGCTGTGGTGGATTGATGTGGAGTGTGATGTGGATTGATGAGGATTGTGATGTGGATGTAGTGTCATGTGGGTCGTTTGCGTTTTGCGGTGGTCTGGATCTGTGCGAGGCTGTAGGTGCCTATGCCACACCGTTCTGTTCCTTAAAAGCATCCCAAGCCTTGTTCAACGCAACAAAAACTCCTTGGCAGATCATCTGGTCCTCCATCTCAAACCGGCTCAGCTTGTCGGGGTGAATGGAGCTGATCACTTTCATGTAATTGATCTTCACCTTTTTGGTCAACATCAAGTCGTTGATGGTGAGCGGCTTGGAAACAAAAGAAAGCCCGAGTTTTGCAGGGAGAATGCTTGGAAGCGCCATGAGCAAGCTCCTCAAGTTGTCCTCCTTGCCATTGGCCCACGCCTGGATCTTTTCGTGCACCTGGTCATGAAGACGGAACTTGAGTTCTTCCTGGGCTTTCTCGTTGTCGTGCTGTTGTCTGACCTTCTGAACCAGAGCAGTGTTCTGCAGTACTTGAGACTTGGCGGCTGGCCGTTTCACTTGTGGCTTGGGGGGATTGACTATGTTGTTCACTCTTCGTTTGGCGTCCATCACCTTCTTGTCGTTCATACAGTACACGGTAATGAGCTCCATGTAGCACAGTAGTGATTCTTCGAAGTTCTCCAACATCTCCAAACTCTCGGCCTTTCTTGATAATAATTTAATGTACCACTGCTTGATGGCCTTGTTGTTGATAGTCCACGTCGCGTCCTCAACACTCTCGCCCACCAAAGCTATTCCTTCATCGCAATGCTGTTTGGCCAATTTGTAGTTGCCAAGTTTGATGAGAGTCACCGCGAGATTGGACCAGATGACGATACGCAACTCGTGCTTTGGTGGAAGTGCCTCCAAACACCTATTATAGGAAGAGAACGCATTGTCGTAGTCTCCATTGGTGAATGCTTCCGTCGCTTTCGCCTTGAACGTATCAAAGTCCGACTGTTGGAATGCATTCAATGCTTCTGAAGTAGCAGCTTTCGGTTTGGTTGCTGCCTTATTTCTTCTTCTGGGTGAGACGTAGGCCTCTTTCTGGCCAGCAGACGCCTTAAATCTCTCCGCTCTGGAAAGTGAAACTGTGTTTCCAAGTCCCAACAAGTCGACTTCTGCAGCAAGTTGTGGAACATTTGGAGTTGCCTTCGGCTTGTCAGCTTTACGCTGAATAGGCTTCCCAGGCTGTACAGTTTCCTGAGCTTTCCGCTGTACAGGTGCTGACCCTTCGGATCTGCGGTGTGCACTTTCTCTTGGCCTGTCCAAACCGTCTTTTGCAGACATTGTCCTGTCATCAGGTCTCTTTACGGGAGATGCTCTCCCTGACGGTGGCTGCTCCAGCTTGGCGGAGGCGCTTCCATTTCTGTCAAACCGCTCTCTTTGTCTGTCTTTTTCTCTCTGCCTCTGCATGCGAACTATACGCTGAATCTCTTCTGCGTTGATGTTGTCTTCGTCAGTACCATAATCCTCGAAATTTCCACCATTCTGCTTCTCAACAGCTCCCTCTTTATATTTTTGCTGGCTGTTCATCCATGCGGGCATGCCGTTGTTTTCAACGTGATTAGGTTGGTTGAGCTGACTGATGTTCTTGATCACGGTTCTTCGAGATTTTTCCACGAACCAAGATGCTTTCTTGATAAAATCAAGGGACATGTCCTGTAGACTGGCCTGGTCACGTCCATCACCTCTCTCTGGTCTGCTTGCACCAGGTCTTTCCGTATTAGGCTCACCTTTGTTCATTATGTAGTTGACACAGGCCTGTAAATCGGGGCCGACTCTCCTGATTGCGTCGTTGGACACGTCCACAGGAAAGCCGATATCGACAAGACCTGCTAAAACAGTATCAGACTCAGACGTCTTGGACAGATCCTGAGAACGAGGTTGTTCTTTTCTGGGTTCCTGTCGTTGCACTGGTTGCACCGGTTCAGGCACAAATGCATCAACAAAGTCGTCATCTAAGAGAGAGATCTCACCGTTCTGCGCTTTTGCATTCAGCAGTGGCCTGGGAACCTGTGTTTCTGGTTGAGGTGGGATTGTCGGAGTTGACTTTGGTTCGCTTTTTGGAGCCGGAGCCTTCTCAAAAATGGAGAATGGGTCGAAATCAGCGTTGGTCTGCGGCGTAGAAGACCCTGAAACGGACGCAGGGCTAGCATTGCTCCGTGGCGATGATAAGTCCCAATCTAGATTCGTTCTGGTATTCGTCTGAATACGATTCTGAGACCCATTCTGAAGATTATTGAGCGACGACTGCGAGCTCCCAGCAGCCAGGGGGAACAAGTCTGCGAAGACGTCCTTTTTGGGCGGAACCATTGCGGTAGACGGTGTTTTGAATTCGTCGCTACATATACCGATTGGGCACGTGACGTGGCAATAACAAATTTCACTCGTCAGGTGATAAGAGTATGTGGCGAGTAGTGTTATATGGGCGAGAGTTGACAAGAGTTGGCCTAGCGGAAACAAAGTTGTCTTCTTGTTTGGTGCTGTCTAAAGTAGGTAGAGGTAGAGTGAGTAACAAGTGATGATGATCCTTTAGGAAGGAAGAGGTTACGGCAACACCTCCCGGGCAGAGTCTCCACAAGATCATGAAGGAGCAGCATCAAGCTTGAAAGCATGGGTGATACTGGTCTTGACACAGAGCTGGAGCAGAACGTACTTGAAAGTACTTGGAAAAAAGTACTTGGAAAGAAAAAAGAAGAGTTTTTTCTTTTTTACAGAGCTACAGATACCATTTGCCATCTCTTTGCACCAGCTTTGCAGCCACAAGGGAATCAAAAGAGTCTTCGTACTACATGTCCATCTTTTGCACCCAAAACACCCGTACATCCAAGAGGTACGGATGCCATCACTCAAGTTTTCAAGAATTTTTCGTCTTCTTAAACTTAAATATCCATCACCATGCATTTAATGTACACTTTGGGCCCCGACGGCAAGAGAGTCTACACGTTAGACAAGCTCACTGCAACTGGTGAGATCACCAAGTCTGCGCACCCCGCCAGATTCTCCCCAGATGACAAGTACTCGAGACAGAGAGTGACTTTGAAGAAGAGATTCGGATTGTTGCCAACCCAGCAGTAAAGGAATCGGATGGACTCTAGTTCTGAATCGGAAGGACGGTACGACTCTCCTTTAGGTTCTTTGTACTATATTTGCATTTTAATAAACAAGAAGTAACAACTGGTGTAGAGAGGAAAGTCTGATTTAGGAGGCTTCTCTCAAACGATAAATGATGTGGATACCATAATGTACCATAGTGAAACCGTCGTCGTTGTAACCATAGCGATCATGTCAAAGTGCTTATGCCACGGATGGTGTGAGGAGCTTTAACAAGATGCACAGAGATGACAAGAAGAGGTCCCTTTTCCAATCGGATTCTGTGGCGAGAACTTCTGTAGTCCTTCATTAAATCGTGCGAATCATGGCTCCAGTGATCGAGTGCTTACATCGAATTCGTGATGGTGAAGAATCTGGTCCAGCCAGGAAAAGCAATACCACTCGGAAAGATGTGGAATGTTCGCAGACTCCCTAGAGTTGCATGGTAACTCGTCACCTCCAATTGGACTTCATCTCTTCTTCAGGTTCACCACTTCTCTAAGCAGTAATGAACACACCTAAAGAGGTTCTCTTCTCTGGCCAGTCGCGTCCAAGTTGTACTCAGTACTCTGGGTGTAGTTGCCCCACATCTGCGAAAGCACCTCAGTGTCTTTGTTATTGTTGTTGACCTCGTTCAAACACAAGTTCATATCATGAACAGATTCGTTGAGTGTTTTCTAAAGTTAGCAGCGGAAATCGATACACAAAATCAAACATACCATATTGTTGATGATTCTAGAGAGTAACGCCACGTGCACTTGCTCGTGCGGGTTGTCCATGACCATTTTGGAGGAAGACATAGTATCAAAGGTGTTGTTTTGATATTCGCACCTGCAGTACAAATCAACATCAGTAAAGACCTAATTCATATAATACATATATACTTACACCTATGTATGGAAGCCGAAATCATTCATGAGACTGTCCACATCCTTCCATAGCAAATCGCTGTTGACTCCGTAGACGTCCAGCTCCAAATTTTCTGCTTGCTGGGTTGGCAGCTCTTGAAAGCCCATAAAGACCTCGGGAAACCGTGGACTTTGAGCAGCACCCACAGGC
Source organism: Danielia oregonensis (assembly GCA_003707785.3). Classification (NCBI taxonomy): domain Eukaryota; kingdom Fungi; phylum Ascomycota; class Pichiomycetes; order Serinales; family Metschnikowiaceae; genus Danielia; species Danielia oregonensis. The sequence goes on from PPLJ03000008.1 coordinate 702,330, forward strand.
TCGGCAAACACCGCTGGCCTAATCCTAGTCACCTCTCTTTGCGCAGGTGTCGACACCGACGACCCATGAGAATCGTCTGCTCTTACACTGGGCGAAGTGTCGCTGTTGACGATCTTGAAGATCGAGCTTCGCTTCAGGGCTGAGATCGGCTGCGGGTCCAAGGGAATCGTACGGATGATTCTCCGTGCCTTGGACTCGGCATCTTCCAAATTAGAGAGGGCTCTCTTCTTGCGGTTTTTGCTACTGGCAGAGCTGTCAGGAGACGTAGGGCTATCGGATGCGCTGTTGCCCAACTCGCCACTATTAGTTCCGTCTTCGTCTTCGGACGAGACGGCAGCATAATTATTATCGTTCTCAGCATTGTCACGTACATCTGTGCTCGGAGTCAACTTCGCCATGCCAACCTGATCACGAAGAAGCGATAAACAGTCGAAAAAGAGCGAGGCTGCCATTCGTGAGCGGATGTTGATAGTAAGTGTTGTCATATTCTTTTCGTCAAGAGTACGAAACAATTGCCACATGTTGCGCATGATTCCAGAAGCTCTGTAGGCGATATCGTGTTTCAAAATGGAAGCACGGGCAACTAGAGAGATGGCATTCTGGTAGGTGTGGCGGCCGCTTTCAATGTCGATAACCGCTTTCAAGGGCGAATGCACGAGTTTCACAATCACACAGGAAGCCTGCCATACGTTAAGTACGGCAACAACAGGCAAATATTTCACGAAGTTCTTGTTTTTGGCTTGACAGAGCTGTAAATGCGTAACAAGGGAGATGGCCGCATTGTATAATCTCACCAAACCCTTCGAAAGTTCAACAGGAGGAATGCTGGGTGCATCCAAGAAGTAGTGAGTGAGTAGATGGACGCGTGCTCCGATATACTGGAGTTTTCTGTAGCCATCATCGTTGGCGTCGGCGGAAACTTTCAATTCCAAGTCGTCTAACTGCCGAAGTAGAACCTTCAAAAGTGCTAGCCTTTCGGTCGCCTCTCCGCTTGTGAGATCAAGTGTCTTAGCTACTTGGTCCTCGAAGTGGGCAACCTCCATGACGCGGCGGGTTGACAATGGGATGTCCACCAAGTTTGCTCTTAGTGAGTCAAACTGCACGAACGCAGGAAACCCGAACGAGGTAGCAATGTTCTGAGCCACGATATTACAGACGATCCACGTTTTCATCTGCTCCTGTGCCATGGCTAACTGTTGTGGCGTGGACTTGCTATCGAGAATTTGGCCCAGTGAATGGAGACCAATTCTGATTGCTTGGAAAAGCGCAACACCAATTGTGTTCCAAGAAGAATCAGCACTCAACGATGACGTTAATGGTGGCCACAAGGTGTACAACACAAAGGCTTGAACGGAGTATACCGAACATGCATTCATGATGGGCTCGTCCTCCTCTGTTGGGTTGTACCGTGTGATTGGGCTGATTGTGATCTCGGAAAGAATGTCCTTGATGAGCGGTGAGAGGCGCAAAAGGAGGGATTTGTCGTCGTCAAATCGCCTGAGAGCAACGAACATAATTACCCAGAATAAAGCTGGACATAGTCTGTAGATGCGCTCTGGACCTTTCACAACGTCCACCACGGGTAAGAAGGGGTGGTACGCACGACAGTACTCGAGATATAGAAGGCGAATGGTGGTTGGCAGTAGCGCAACCGAGTCGAGTACTTTTTCTTCACATAAAAGGGCATGTTCTGGCACCACAGTTTGAGGAACTGGCACAATTTGTTGTGGAACCGAACGTTCTGGCACATGAACGTGTTGTGTGAGTGTGGCCTCTGGCATATCGGGGCTGTCTATGCGGCTCATGGGCAGGTACCTTAGCGGAGTGATGGTTTGGGGAGTGCCTTCCGTAGAGAGCGTAGGAGCAGTCTTCAAGATGTCCAACGACGCTCCGGGAGCCATGAACGACTTCTTCAACTCCGCGAATTCCTTTTCGATCAGGGCTATCCTGGCCCTTCTTTCTGTGCGCTTGAAGTCGGGTTTCATCTGACACTGAAGGCCCTTCTTCTCGCATCTTGTACATGAGCCAGGCATACGCTCCTGAGCATCACACTTGGACTTCTGCTGTCGACACCAGGTGCACGCTAGCTTCCTTGGTTTGAATTTGGAGTCAAGATTCTTGAGGTCTGGCTCGGGTGTTTTTTCCTCCTTGATCTGGCGGTTGAGCTCGTGAAGCTCTTGGGTCATGTTGGCAATATGGGCTAACCTGTCGAGCGAAGAGTTGGAATCCACTTGTTTCTCCATGATTGTGTACTTGTTTGCTTACAGTTTGACGTAAGCGATGAGTCACAGTAAATAATGTGTAAGGATCTGTTATTGATAGGGCAGGAAAGTAACGACAGTGACAACACAACACATCGAGCAAGATCGTGGTCCCTTGATGAATAGACCCTACACAGAACGATGAGCTGAGTTAAGAATATAGATTGTGCGACTTTTACTTCACACTGAAGTATCTCTTTGAATTACAAGATCAGCAAGGCTTGAGGACGATCGAAACTGGATGTGTACTTGCTACAATCTTCTGCACTAACCTCCTACATCTGAATAGAGAATTCCGGTAGTTGCGCCTATCTAGAATTCTCAGATCCACACTGTTCGTTGTTTCGTTCGCTTGAGCTTCCAAGCTGTACAATACTCATTGCTGAAACCACACACTCACTCAATTGTCATGGAAAGTACAGTTCCTCTTGATGTGCGGCTTCTTTTAGCGTCAGCTTTGCTCAGAAGAGCAAGCTTCGGCCTCACCAACCAGGTCCTCACACTATTCCTAGAGTCTGTTGGAGTCTCACAGCCCAATATAGGTGTCTTCATGACGCTAACGTTGGTTGGAGACACTGTTATCTCCTATGCGCTTACATGGTACTCCGACAGCATAGGTAGACGAAACGTTATGATAATGGGGTGTGTTCTAATGCTCTGCTCAGGGTTGGTATTTGCATTTTCCAGTGAATTCTGGGTGCTTCTCTTGGCAGCAATAGTGGGTGTTATCTCCACCTCTGGAGACGAAACCGGACCTTTCAAAACTGTGGAGGAAGCTTGCATTTCGCACTTGACTCCGCCTAGGGGAAGAGCTACTGTGTTCGGTGCCTACGGGTTCTTGGGAACATTAGGAACTGCGTTGGGTTCGCTCCTCTCTGGGTTTGCAGTTGATTACGTTAGCACAAAACTTCATTGGTCGCTTGAACTGAGTTACCGTGCCATCTTCTTAGCCTACTCCGCAATAGCAGCTGTCAAGTTGTCTATAGCGCTATGTCTCTCGAAAAAGTGTGAGCTACTGGAGACGGAGGTTACAACCGTGGGAACTCTATCCGAGTTAACACCAGAAATCACGGATGAGCATTCGAGCTTATTAGGCGATGAAATATCAGACGAATTGGAGGAAACAGTTGTGAAATCCGGCTTCAGACCTGAGACAAAAAAGTACCTCCCCAGACTTTTGGTTGTGTTTGTATTGGATTCATTTGGCTACGGTTTCATGCCACCAGCATGGATTGTCTTTTACTTCAAGACAGTGTTTGGTGCTGCACTGACTGCTGTCGGAACATTATTCTTCTTCACAAATTTGGTGGACTCTGTTTCATCCATTGCATCGGCATTCACTTTCCATATGTTCGGTCCAGTCAGAGCGATATTGGTAGCGCAGCTCCCATCAGCGGCGTTTTCCTTCAGCATTGCACTCTGCAGTACTTATATATGGGCTGCCGTGTTTTACTTCTTAGTTTGTGCAACGAGCTCAATGGATGTGGTTCCAAGACAGGTTCTCTTGACCACCATCATTCCAAAAGAAGATCTTCTCAGAGTTATGGGAACTGTCAACATTGCCAAAACACTTGCTCGGTGTGTCGGGCCCGTATTCACGGGTATTCTTTCTGACCATGGATTATTGCACTGGGGTTTTGTTATCAATGCATCCTGTCTATTTGTGGCAGATACAATTTTGGGACTCAACTTTGCACACTTGGATAGTGAGGTGCTAGCACTACACAAAGACACTTGATAGTCGTAACTCGTGTATATGTTCTATGCTAATTAAAAGAGGAAGTGGTAAATCTTGCCGTACCATGGCTTCGATAAATACGCGGCTCTCTCTTCCGCCATCTCCTGTTGCAACTTATCAATGTCCGTCTCGCGACGTCCAGTGTCTATGTCCATGGTGTCCAATGGGACCATAGAGTTCCACTTTCCGGAAGAGAGCTTATGGTAAATTTTGTGTCCAATGTAAAAGACGACAACGATAACCGCACCTAAGTAGTTCTCAAAGAACACAGTAGCATCGGGCTTGTCGCCCAAGGGGTATAACGAGGTCCAAAACTGGAGTGCTAACACGACGATCAAACATATCGTGGCGTAGTACGAGCCCCAAACGCCAGTTTGCGATGTATATGGCAACTCGCTCAAGTCACGACCCTGTTTTTTCAAAGCAGCTCTGAATCTGATGTGGGCAATGGTGCAAGATGCCCAAGTGAACAACGTAGACAAAGCGGATAGAGCGACCAACCAGTTGAAGACGTCTGCTTCCTTGGGAGATGCGGACACAAAAGCCAACAAACCAATAATTGCAGAAACAGCAATACCAACCAATGGGCGTCCGGCCCTGTCCACGTAGTTGAAAACCTTCGGAGCCAAACCTTGCTCTGCCAACGAAAGAATAGTTCTGGAGAATCCGTAGACGGCAGAATTGCCAATGGACAAAAGTGCAATAAGAACAATTACGTTGAAAATCGAGGGAAGGGCATGGATACCACCAGTCTGGATAGCAATGACAAAGGGCGAAGCAAAAGCACCAGATCCGGAAGTCAAATCGTCGTTGGTGGAAGGAACCAAGAAACCAATAAAGGTAAGCGTAATCATGTAGAAGACCATGATTCTGTAGAAGACCATTTTGATGGCAGATGGCAAAGCGGTTCTAGGGTTAGAACTGGACTCAGCAGCAGTCAAGGCGACTAACTCAGTACCCGCAAGCGAGTACGTAGCTGTCACCAAGACACTGACAACTCCTTTGAAGCCGTGAGCAAACGCACCTGGATTTCTCCAATATTTAGCACCAATGAATCCGGACTTTCCGCCTCCACAGATCAACACGATAGCCAAGATGTCAAACCCAACAATACCCAAAAGCTTAATGATGGAAGAAAAGAGCTCAAAGTTAGCAAAACCGGCCAGGCCGAACATGTTCAAAATAATAATCACCACAAAGAACACAGCTACCCAAGCAACAGAGTTGATATCCAGGTGCCAGAAATCGATGGTAAGCGACGCTGCCACTAACTCAAGAGGCAACACAATCACCCAGAACAATGCGTAGTTCCATCCAGCAGCAAAACCGAAAGATGGGTCGATGAAACGGGTTCCGTAGACAGCGAAAGCTCCAGAAACAGGAAAAGTAGCCGAAAGCTCAGCGAGTGCTTGCATGACACAGTACAAAAACAGGGACACAATGGCCCAACCGATTAGAATACCTGCTGGACCACCCACCGCAAGCGCCTTTCCACTTACAATAAGAAGACCGGAACCTACACACCCACCGAGGGCAATGAACGCCTGTGAAAGAGGGTTGATGGAAGACTTGAGCTGTGTGTTGGCGGTGTTCTTGACCGCTCTCTCGAGCGAGTCGAGCGACTCGTCTGACGACTGGTTGCTCTCCTCACGACGGAAACTGTCTTTGAACTGTTCCCAGTGCGAGGCCCGTGGAACCTGCTCAAAGAGCGTTTCTGGGTTCGATTCCTTGACCAAGTCAGAAGATGCAGAGGACATGTGGAGTATGACTCAAGAAACAGCGATGCCAAGTGTATTAGTACTCGGGGCACAAATGCCATTTTGCATCCCATTGCCGTGGCGTGCATATAGCAAGCAGTATGCATTATAAACGGCGATGTAGCATCACCAGTTGGGGCGGGAGTTTTGGAGGTTGAGAGAAGCGAAAGGGCTGATAATTTTCAACGGTGATAGCACAACTGCTCTGATCACGTGGAAGCCTTTTACCACTGGAAGTGGCCAAAACAGAGCGTTCTGAAAGCTATTTAGAACAGACTAGTTTGTGCCTATGCAGGTCTCCGGTTCCGGGATGACGTGTGCAGGCCAACGGCATTCTCTCGAGGCATCGCGAGACCCAGAAGAGCATGACGCCTGTACAAAGCCAGCTAGGACGTGTCTGGAGTGGCTGTAAATGTTCGGTTATAGCGTGCGACACGTGCCGAAAAGGGAAGAAGGTGTTGGATTCCGAACCAGGACAATATGAAGTCGCACTGAGAAGAGAGTGGGAGGAGTTTGCTACTGTGATGTGGTTGCAGTTGATGTGGTAGGGCCCCTGTAGATGTTGAAGCGATCGTAGTTAGGAAGCGGTTGCAAACTACATCGTGTGTACGGAGTTGAACCACTTCTTTGACTCTCAATATTGCTTTAAGAGACTATGACGATGATCGGGATCTACTAGAATACTACCGGACCAGATTGAGGTTCAAGTGATAAATTAGCGACAACAGACATATTTAAGGTCCAATCACGCCAGATCTACCAGCCACTGCACTCATCGGTCGCAGCATTTATGAGAACCTCTTTCCACCACCTGCCCCAGCATATGCCAAAAAGAAAAACCAGGAGTTGCACCTAATCATCTCCGTAAGACCGTCGGAGGTCTCTTCTCGCCAATCGGTTCAATCTTGTCCCATTTATCTGCTTTCCCCGCGAAATAAGAGGCTAAGTGATCCTGCAGAACTACGTAATCGTACCTCAATCATAATCGCAATCCTAACGTCGATACTACCATGAGCGACTACAAGTTTCAAACCACCATAGACCCCAAGAAGTTAACCGAGTTGTTCGCAGTGTGTGGAACAGAATGGGGAGGAGTTCTTTCCCCAGAGCAATTTGGACAGAACGAGTGCAAAAAATTTGTGGAGTTTATCTTGAGCGGCAAGGTCGGCCGTGCGTACTACTTGGAGACCAAGGGAGGTGAAATCGCCGCCATTGCCCTGATCTCCCAACGAAAAGGATTGTACAAAGATGTCAGCCGCAGCAACGGCTACTCTATTCCGGATCCTTCGGGCTTTGGGGTGAACAGCATCACGGGCATTCGGCTCGGACATGTGTTCACCAACAAAGCGTACCGTGGGAAGGGTTTGATGCAGAGACTTGTGAAAAAAGTCATCGAGCACACCGAAGAGGAGATTCTAAAGAGAGAACTTGCTAAGTCAGACTCCAAGAAGGATAGCTTCAAGCAAATGGTAACCAGCGACGGCAAGGTTGACAAGCTGCTCGCTAACTACTACTTGAGTAAGCGTTACGTTTGGTACTTGTACTCAGCAATAGGTTCTGCCTACAAGAGATTTGGCTTTAAGGAATATCCAGTGGATGGATACAAGATCCCGTTCTCGTTGGCCACCGGCGAGACTCACGGGCTATTGGCGAAAATGATCTCTGGTGCTGCCCCAGAACATGTGGTGGGAAAAAAGATCCGCTTTTTGGACGGTAAAAGCCAGCAGGACTTGGACTTGATCGAGTTCATCTTGCAGGGGCGCGAGCTCGACTTGTTGTCGGAGTTAAGCAAGACGCAGTTTCACCTGGAGCTCACCGGTACGCTGAAGCTGTCGTCGTCGTTGACAAACATCCAGAGTGCGCTTTCTGTTCAGAAGTTGGGGTCCAGCAACGAGCTATCCGCGATCTCTGAGCAGTTGGACTCGACGAAGATCTCTCCCCTGACGCCCGATGGCGCAACAAAGAGAAGGCTGCTGGTCCAGCACTTCCACATCCCTAAGTTCGCCCTCAAGATGGACATTGGCAACTTGATGCATAACTACACCAACGAGTCGTTGGTAGCAAGCAAGGACCCGGAGAGCGCTCCATATGGGGACTTGCGTGGAGCCATCTTGACGAACGAGTTGCAGCAGAAGACCTTCTATATCTTGTGGACAGAGATTATGGGCGACGAGTTCCAGATTGTTGGGTTGGGCGAGCTAAAGGCAGATCTCTTTGGTGCGCTGGCAGATCCCGCGGGGTTCACGAATGCAGTGGGCAGACGGCGTGGGTCATCGTTCACGGGACTAAATGAAATGGGAGGGTTCAATTTCCAGGACTTGGACATTTTAGTCAACGCTGCTGTCTATGTGGCACAAAAGCGCAAAAATTTAAGAAAGGTAGTCTACGTTACGTCGAACGATCTCCCACTGACTATCCCGGCACCCGTGCTCCACGACTTCTTCATGAACTACTTGACAAGCCACGAAGCACAGGCAGACCAAACTGTGGAGTACATCGAGAACTTCCTGGACGAATGCAAAATGTTGCCCATGTTGAAGGCGTACGGTAGCAGCAGCCCCGAATTTGACTTGGACTGGACGGGCAGCAGCATGGTTTCTTGGGGCTAAGTGGCTCTACGGGAAGGCGGCGTGTTAGCGGGAACGATGCAGGGTATGGTGAAACGGCCAAGTGATAGCACACTCGGCAGAGTCGAGATGCACCAAAAGGCAGAATATAGTGTCTAAATGGAACAATAAACACAAATGCACCCACAAGCAAAATCACCCGATGCCAATGCATCTCTCGACGCACACGGTGGCAGGATGCAGACGGGCCGAAACCTGAACGAATCCGCGCTGGCTGTGGAGCGGGAGAAACATTGCGCTAGGAAGTGGGTCGCCGAAGCACGCCTGATAGGAGGGAATTTAAGCTTGCTGCATGTGCATGCATCATGTCGGAAGCACGCGCACCATTCCGAGCCAAGCAATTTGCTGCGGCGAGGCTCACCGGCAAACAAAACAAGGCTTTTCTCCGCTATGGAGGCTTACCGTTGCGATCAAACCCCGGGGCCCGCTTCTGGCCACCACTAGACAGGTACCCTGTGCCGGCAAGGCGCAGTTCCAGGCTGATGCAGAACCCCTGTGTCAAATCCGGCAATAAATATGGGCGTCCTGCGCGCAGCCCGTCGACGTATGCCGCGAGGCACGTTTCAAATCCCGATCTAGATCAGGAGGGGCTTCACCCTGGGCTTCTGTCTCGGCGGGGTGTTTCTCTTTCCACCCTGGGGCCTGCAAGTGAAATCCGTCATCTGCACCGTATCAGTTTCAAACGCCGACACCTGCCACATCACCAGTGCACGCAGGACGCTGCCATCTCCGCGCTGCCACAGGAGTGCGTGTCGCGGATAGGCCCGTCAAAACACCGCAAGTTGCTGGCTATGTGCCGGCGTCTGCATGGCGGGTATGTATGTCAATTCACTCACCGCCCAAGCCTGGTTTTGGAATGCCGAACTTGCGGATGCGCTAGTTTCACCAGGCAATATATAAGCGAGGCGTTCCCGGGTGTGATTGTGCTCGCATCCCGATCTTTCATTTCTTCCATGTCGTATCCCGTTTACATCTCCCAGGAGTACCAAGCATCCCGGCCATACCAGCAGCTTCCGGATGTAGCACAGCAGCAGTATCCCGTGTATGTGTCCAGCCAGTATCCCCAGCAGCAGATGCCCCAGCGTATGCCCCAGCTCATGGACTACTACCACAACGGCCCCGCGCCCGCCTCACTCGGCCTGTTGGCTACTCCCCAGGACTACCTGCCTCCCAACCAAAGCGCAAAGCTCCAGCAGAACCTCCAGGTGTACCCGCAGGCACAGGGCTACCCCTACTCCACCCTCGCCATGCCCATGCAACCCACGCAGGTGACTCGTCGTCTGCCCGCGTACCCACAGTATCCGTTGAGCCCGGCGTCGCTCCACAGCGAGCAGAAGCCGCTGGAGTCCGAGAGAGACCCCCAGATCAACTTCTCCTCGCTAGTAGGCTACACAGTTCTGCCCATGGCCAAGCGCAGGCGCCGTACCGACACCAAGGCAGTTTCTGCCGACCCGCAAGCGTGCAAGCACACGTGCGCCACGTGCGGGAAGCTGTTCCAGAAGCCCTACAACCTCAAGCTGCACTTGAAGACCCACTCCACCGACCGGCCGTTCAAGTGCTCGCAATGCCCCAAGACGTTTGCTCGTCTGCACGACCGCAAGCGCCATGAGCTTCTACACGGCGGCGTCAAGAACTTCAAGTGCGAGGGCTTCTTGAAGAACGGAACCACCAAGTGGGGCTGTAGCAAGAAGTTTGCACGTGCGGACGCTCTCGCCCGGCATTTCCGTACAGAGACCGGCTGGCTCTGCATCAAGCCGTTGATGGACGAGGCGAAGGACGTCGACAACGGCAAGCTCCACGCCGAGCACCCTTCATACTTCCAGCACCAGATTGCGCTTCCTCCGCTTCGCCAGTTCTAAGTTGCGGCCTGCAGATAGTGATAGTTATAGAGAATCAATAGGATGGGTTTATCCGCCGGCACGTGATCAAACGCCGGCGCTTGATCTTCCGCCACTTGATGGTGCCACCCTGCAGGCTGTGGTGGGCGCCAGAGAGACAATTTCATCAATACACGATATATGACCAAGTGTCGTTGGAGCTCCAACGGTGTGTGCAGGACATCTATTGACTAAGAGATACGCTTCATGCAAGTATATGTAGCACAGGCAACATTGCATAGCGCTTAATCCGGAGCCTAGGCGATGAGACGAAGGCCGGAGAGCGAGTCAAAATTAGCGGATGATGAGTGTGGTCTGACTCGGCCGGATTGGTTGATTTGGCAAAGAGCAGTCCAGAGCCCTCCCAAGAAAGGCCAAGAGGCCCACGCCCCGACTGAGTGAGAAAATAAGACCACAAAATTTTTTAATGATATGCAAAGAACCAGGGCCCATGGCCTCCACAGCACAGAGATTAGGCAATGCCAAGGAGCTATATGTGGACATGTCACGATGGGGGCTTGAGAAGGCTTGAGAAGACGGCCACCTTGTTGCCGGGGTGATATAGAGTTGTTGAGAAAGGGGGCTTGAACAGGGCTTAACCTTGAGGCAGGGGGATATATTATGAAGGGCGGAAGTCGATATAAGACAGGGCCTAGGTCACAGTTGTTCAAGCTGCAAGATTCGTCATTTAGAGCTAGACTCTTCCGGTCCTCCTTCGGCGACAGGGCTTCGGTCTGTCTGGCACATGGTACTCGATGAAGGTTTCAGTTCTGCCACCCCATCTCGCTTCAACCTCCACCTCCCTCTATCCATATAATTGTTTCCTCGAGATGGTACTTTCCTGTAGCCACCATGGCACATCTCCATAAACCGCCTATCTCCGCATACCGGTAACACCCTAGCCGTCGTTTGCTCTGATTCTCTTGTATTCACAAAAGACCCTCATCACCTCCAGCTCTTCCGCTAATCATCTATGGAACTATCACCAGCTATACCTCCACGACCCCAATTCCCTTCCTATCTCTCCAGTAACACTCCACTCACCACACCACACACCACACCACACACCAACACATCCCATCCCATTGTCACATTTGCTACTATCTCCTGGCCAATTACATTATGCCAGTCACGTGCGCTTCCCCAGATTTCACCAAATGACTGTCTCCTGCACACACGCCGGGTAAGCTAACACCGACCCCACAAAATTGATCTCGAAAACATATATAAACGCACGCAAACTCCGACAAAAGCACACACAATGAAGTACACCATGATGGAGCATGAGCAGGACGTGCCGCGGCTCCCTGTGCCACTGCTTACGGCCACGGTACAGCAAATACTCGTGGCATTACGACCTCTTCTCACGCCTGAAGAGTACGCTGAGGTGTTGGACGAAGCGGCGCAGCTTGTTGGCGACGAGACGTTGAATTTGGTGCAGCGGCACTTGGAGGAGGCGTCGGAGCACGTGCTGTGCTACCTTGACGCTGTGAACGGTGAGTCGTATCCTGGAGTATACGGAGATCTACGGGGCGATATCTTACCACGAAACCCGTATCTCGTGTTGGAAGAAGACCCATACGCCAAGACCATCAACCCTCCCAACCAGGCGCAACGTGCGGCCTCGTTGGTGAACTCGCTGTTGAAGTTCATGGTGAGTATGCGCAATGACACTTTAAAGCCCGACTTCACTCCCAAATCGGGCAAGCCGCTTACCATGCATTGCTACCGTAATCTTTTCGGTACCACCCGAATCCCGGACTTCTCCCAGGACCGGTTCCACCACGTGACGATCCAGAAGTACAGCCATTTCAATGACTCCCGCCATATCCTCTTCATTTGCAACAACCAATACTACACTTTGGAAGTGTTGACTGAATGCGAGGACCTTGACGCTCCTTGTAAGCACCAAATCTGGTTCAACGACGCCGAATTGGCCCGCATAGTACAGGACATTCTAGACGAGTCCCAGGCTGTGGACAGAGTCTCTAGTGTGGCCCAAGGAATAGGCTCAATCACCACACAAACGTACGGTCACTGGAAACAGGCTCGTCTTGAATTGATGGAACTGAACGAAAAGATCATGGCCGCCATTGATGATGCACTTTTGGTGGTGGTTTTAGATACAAGCAGACCAGAAACAGACCAGGAGAAGACGCTTGTGATTTCACACGGTACGTCGGAGCTTTTGGAAGGAACCAACATCCAGATTGGACTGTGCACTTCCCGTTGGTATGACAAGATGCAATTGGTGGTCACCGCAAACGCAGTGGCTGGTGTGGTGTGGGAATCCCTGTCGATGGATAGTACAGCTATCTTGCGTTTCATCAGCGATATCTACACTGACCTGATTTTGAAGCTTGCTCGCAATATCAACGGTTCCGAAAACACTTTGTTTGATGAGTCCGTGCTGTTTGTCTCAGGGAAGGCTGGTAAGCCTCTGCCGTTCCGTTTGGATTTCAAAATGACCCCTGAATTGCTGCACTTGGTACACCTCTCCGAGACAAGGCTTGCAGACTTGCTTCACCAGCACGAATACCAGACCTTGACCATGAAGCTTGACTCTCATTTGTTGGCCAAGCTGAATTTGCTGACAGACTCCTTTTTGCAGATTGGCTTTCAAATCGCTTACTACGCATTGTATGGTCGTCTTTCCAATACTTTGGAGCCTATTACCACAAGAAAATTTCGTGATGCTCGCACAGAGCTTATTGCTGTACAGAACGATCTGATTGCAAGTTTGGTGAAGCTCTACATCACCTCATCCGATGACGAACGTAAGTTGAATGCTTTCAAAGCTTGTTGTGGTATTCACACTAATCAATACCGTGACGCCATGGCCGGTAAAGGGTTTGAGCGCCATTTGGGTGCTTTGCTCCAAGTGTTGCGCAAACCTAGAGCAGTTGCCAACTTGAACAAGATCAACAGAGATTTGCCTCCGCTTCCCCTGGTAGAAGAAATGGCGAGAACAAGAGTTCCTTTCTTGTCCAGTGGAGCAATGGAGAAACTCTCATCTGCTGAGTTGTTGATCAGTAACTGTGGAAATCCAGCTTTGCATCTCTTCGGCATTCCACCTGCTATTGATCAAGGATTTGGAATCGGATACATCATCCATCGCGATAAAGTCGTGGTCACTGTCTCTTCGAAGCATCGCCAAACCGATCGCTTCTTGCAAACTTTCAAATCGGTTATGAGCGAAATCAAACATATCGTACGGGCCCAATCTGATATTTTAGTCGACGTTGCTGACTCAGAAGCTCGCAAACGAGAACTCAAGAGGTTGCGTATTGAGAAAGAGTTGAGTAATATCAACCTCAACTTGTCGCTGACAAGACACCCCATCGATCTCACGCTTCCATCCACTCCTGCTCCGATGAAGCGTGACGACCTGGGCTCCGACGACAATAAGGATGATGACTTCAAGATGTTGGGAGGGTACGACTACTTCGATGTAGGTGAAGTGGATATTAGAGGCGACGAGATTTCTCGTACCGAGTCCTTCTTGAGCAGTCACCTGCCTTCCACAACAACTTCTCGCCACCACTCCTCGGTCAATTTACAAGCTATGAACAAAAGTCAAGGTGATTTGAAGCAGAGACTCTCGTTGAGCGATAGAATCCGCGATAAGTTGTCCCCCAGCTTGAGCTCATCTTCTGTCAGTCTCGATGAGATGGTGAATCCAGAAGAGACACCTTTGAACAAGAGTCAGGTAGGGCGGCCCTTGCAATTGTAAAGAGTACAAATTCTACAAAAAATATTCTTCCCTAGAGTACATCGCACTAGGTGCGAAATTAACATACGAAATATAAGCTGATATCAATTCTTGCAGAACTCAGAAAGCAGTCCTTTTGGTATTCTCGAAGTAGTGCTCCAGCAATCAATTGTTCCCGTAAGTGTTATCCTCCATTTGAAAATTCCTGCATCTTCGATCATTACATATCATGTCTTTATCCGGGGTCGCCGTGCTACCTCGCTCTATAGTGCGTGTCCATGGTCCAGATGCTGCTAAATTTCTCAATGGACTCATAACTACTCGTCTACTCCCGAACGTCGTCAAAAAAAAGCAGCATACCATCTCGGAAAATGAAAACCGTCATTTGGAACTCACATCCACCATCGATTTGCTGCATAACTGGGGACTAATGCACGAGGATATATACGATCCAGAGGGCAATATATGGGTACGCCGGGATGGGTTGAGCTCGATGTTTCTTAACTCAAAGGGAAGAGTTGTCAACGATTGCTATTTGTACACCGATCCGTTCCACACATCTACTCCCAACGCCGAAGAGATCTATAAACGTGGCCCAAGCTATCTAGTTGAGGTGGACCCTCGCTTCGGACGCTCTTTGCAATCTCTTTTGAAGATACATAAGCTCAGTGCTAAAGTGAAGATCGAAGAAGATCCAGCCGCTTGCTCGCATTATTACTACAATGATACTCCCGGGTTTGAGGACTGGCTTGAAGATATCCAGGGCCAGTACTTCACTACGTCAGACCCGGCTTCTGCATTGCAGAGCGCAAATGAGTTCATGAAAAATGAAGTCATGTTCCCACGAAGTTTCGCTCAGAACATCGTGGGGTTTGCCATAGATAACCGGATTCCCAATTTCGGAATCAAGGTGTTGACGTCTCAGCCCTGCGACTTGATCTTCTCTGACTCGTTCTTGAAATCTTTTGACGCTCCAAAAGTACTTGCATCAACCATCACAAGTCGGAGATTCGCCAACGGTCTATTCGAAACTGCGGACGCTCCACCAGGGACGTCGCTATTGCCATTTGAATGCAATTTGGACTACGTCAATGGTCTCTCTTTAGAAAAAGGTTGCTACGTGGGTCAAGAGCTTACGATCCGTACTTACAATGGCGGTGTTATGCGCAAAAGAGTGGTCCCAGTGACATTCTCCGGGCAAGCCAATGTTGCTGAGCTTTTGGATGGAGTGAATCCAACGGAAGTGGATATTAAACCAACTACAGCATCTCCCGAAACTCCTGCCCCTCAGGTCGCTTCTCCTTTTGGATCGACCAAGCAGGTTGCTCGTAGAGGAAAAGTCGGTAAGCTTCTAGCCGTCGACGGAGACCGTGGGTTTATGCTTGTGAACACCACGGATGTGGAGAAGAGCAACGAGTACCAATTCACTGTGAAGGGTCAGACGGTGAAGGTCACAGCCACCATACCTGAGTGGTGGCCTGAGTAAACCTACAAGATAATAATAACAAAACTAGTCTATCATACATGAATTGTATAGCATTGCTTGAATATTCGTATCATTCCGCCGACAGTGGAAATTGACATTTACACGGTTATACCCTAATTGAACCCCCATGCCTTCGCATGCGCTTTATTGGTGTCAACTTCCAAATTCATGTACGTGGTAATTTAGCCGCATTATTTTTACAGTAATAATTATCTCATATACACACAAACTTTCCCACCATGAGCGCCATATCGCTCAAACAAAAGCGATTGGCTGCTGTAGCTCTCGTCTTGACGTTTGCTGTGCTCTTGATTGTTGGTACGTCGCACGATTCGATCAACGTGGATCTTTTAGACAATGTCCGAAACTATGCCGACAACTCGTTGACAGCATTTCTCGAGCCTCTGCCAGCCAACATAGCGAAGCTTGAAACTGAGGATCCCGACAACCCCGGTGGATTCTTAGGAGATATGCTGGAGAACGATCCATACGAGGACAGGCCCATGATCAACGATGAGGATCCTGACGCTGACGAGGAGCCAGGGCTCGAGTTCACGGCCGATGGGGAATTGGTATCGAAAGCTGATGACCCATCAGGAGGCGGCATAACGAACGGTAAAGGTGGCGTGGGCACACTGAAAGAGGAACAGGAATTCACTGATGTGACGCTGCCCATTATTGTTCTTCCCGAAAAGCCATACCCCGAGGTTCCGGTTCCACGAGACGTTCCAATGAAGCAGCCTCTTCCTTTCAGAATCTACACACACAACATCAAGAACGGAAATCACGCCGAACTCGCCCCCGGCGAGAGGCCATGGAGTGTGCGTATGATGCACGTGGTAGCTTCGATCAAACTTCACACTGCTCCAAACACAATTGTGCTCTTGCAAGAGGCGCTTTCATTTCAGATCGATGATATTCTTACCCAGCTCAATATCTTGAAAGACGAGTGGATATACTACGGTGTGGGCCGGGAAGACGGTAAGAGAGTGGGCGAGCATGTGCCGATTTTGTTGAAAAAGGGTGAGTGGGAAGTGATTTACGACGACAACATGTACCTCAACCCGCTGCCCAGAAAGGGCGTTGCAGGCTGGGATGCTAAATACCCCAGAATTGCTACTTATGTGACACTCAAAAGCAAGCAAAACGGTGCATATATCAACGTCTTCAATACTCACTTCGACCACAAAGGAAAGGAAGCCCGTCTCGAACTGGCCAAGTTGCTCAGATCCAAAATGGCTCCAAACAAGTGGCCCACGATATTGTGCGGAGATCTCAATGCAAGCGAGAACGACAAATGCTACAATGAGCTCAGCAAGTCGTACATGGATGTACACCATCTCACAGCAGCGTACAATCGTTATGGACATCGGGCAGATACTGTCACAGGATTCCTGGGCAACTATTTGAAGAATGCAAAGCGAATTGACTACATCTTCGCTTCAGATTATACTGTCAAAGCCTCTGCAAAGGTCTGCCAAAAGGCGACGACGCCGTTCTACCTTCAGGTGCAAGGTTATGGCATCCTCCACTCCAAATTTGATGGGTTTTACATGAGTGACCACAGACCAGTGGTCGCAGACTTTGTTCTTGGAGGATGCAACGTTATATAGGGTTTTAGGGAATAGAAAGATATTTACAAGGTTGACTGGTTCTGGAGGTACGGGTGAGATTTGTCATACCAGAACGTTACATTGATTTCGTCCAGATATAAATTTCTTAGTGACTTCAGAAGATTCATGAGCAAGAGTTCGTCTTTAACAAGGCATAAGCAGAAATACGATGTAATGGCTATTCTGTATCTTCCTCATAATTTTTCATATGTAACCTTCGTTCTCCAACGAGACAACTACCACCAAAATTCAAATTCTAAGCTCTCCGATTCAGCCTTCGCCATGCTTCTATGACCTCTCACAACAAACATCTAGAAACAGCTACCGTATGACCACAACTACGACATTTTGCACCCATCCGAAGTGGTCGTGCGCGGTGGCGTAAAAAGCTAAAAAAATTCTCGTAAGAACCCATACTACCATGTCCTACGACGATATCGACAGCGCCACGCCGGACATCGTGATCGGCTCCACGATCCCCGACCTCGATGAAGAGCAATATGAGCACGAAGTTGAGTCTGGCGGAGAAGAGCAGACTGAAGCACCTAAAGAAAAAAAATCCGTTGCTTTTGCTGGATTGGACGACGAGTACGATGAAGAAGAGGCCCGTCGCGAGTTTGAGGAAGGTGGCGGACTTCCTGAGCAGCCCGAGAACCCAGATTTCGCCGAGTTGACGCCGCTTTCGCCAGAAATCATCAACAGACAAGCCACCATTAACATCGGAACTATTGGACACGTCGCTCACGGTAAGTCGACCGTGGTCCGTGCCATCTCTGGTGTTCAGACTGTCCGTTTCAAGGACGAGTTGGAGCGTAACATTACCATCAAGTTGGGATATGCCAACGCTAAGATCTACCGCTGTGACAGCGCAACCTGTGAGGCTCCTGGTTGCTACAGATCTTTCAAATCCAGCAAAGAGATCCACCCTAAGTGCCAGCAGCCTGGCTGTGAGGGTCGCTACCAGATGGTGAGACACGTTTCCTTCGTGGATTGCCCAGGTCACGATATCTTGATGAGTACTATGCTTTCGGGTGCCGCTGTTATGGACGCCGCTCTTTTGCTTGTAGCCGGTAACGAGAGCTGTCCTCAGCCACAGACGTCCGAGCACTTGGCCGCCATTGAGATCATGAAGTTGAAGCACGTCATCATTTTGCAGAACAAGGTTGATTTGATGAGAGAAGAGCTGGCTTTGGACCACCAGAAGTCGATTCTTAACTTTATCCGTGGTACGATCGCCGATGGTGCTCCTATTGTGCCAATCTCGGCTCAGTTGAAGTACAACATCGATGCAGTGAACCAGATCATCTGCGACTACATTCCCGTGCCCCCACGTGATTTCATGGCTCTGCCCCGTTTGATTGTCATCCGTTCCTTCGATGTCAACAAGCCCGGTGCTGAAATCGATGACCTCAAGGGAGGTGTCGCTGGTGGTTCGATTTTGACCGGTGTCTTCAAGATCGGCGATGAGATCGAGATCCGTCCAGGTATTGTCACCAAGGACGACAACGGAAAGATCCAGTGTAAGCCTATTTTCTCCAACATTGTGTCTCTTTTCGCTGAGCACAACGACTTGAAGTTTGCTGTGCCTGGTGGATTGATCGGTGTGGGTACCAAGGTTGACCCCACATTGTGCAGAGCTGATCGTTTGGTCGGTCAGGTCGTTGGTGCTAAGGGCCACTTGCCATCTATCTATACCGACATCGAGATCAACTACTTCTTGTTGAGAAGATTGTTGGGTGTCAAGACTGAGGGTCAGAAGCAAGGTGCGAAGGTTCGCAACTTGGAGACGGGAGAAGTGTTGATGGTGAACATCGGATCCACTGCCACTGGTGCACGTGTTGTTGCTGTCAAGGCCGATATGGCTCGTTTGCAATTGACTTCGCCAGCATGTACCGAGGTCAACGAGAAGATTGCTTTGTCCAGACGTATCGAGAAGCACTGGCGGTTGATCGGATGGGCCACCATCAAGAAGGGTACTACCTTGGACCCTGTGGCATAAACCTGTAGTCTGCCACCTGTAATTATAGTCATGACGTTCGAGCTCTGAGCTTGAACTGAGTTTAAAGTAACATAATTGTCGAATCTTGCTGTAGGAGCACACGCTCACTCTGATGTGCTTGTTAGTTTGTCACGTAGCCATCTTGGCAGATCACCATTACTTTTATTTTCTATATGGCACCATTGCACTCAAATAGTCGTCGCTAGCAATAAACCTAGGGTACGAGTCTACCTCCATAAGTCGGTAAATTGAAGTTGCAACTCTTCCAAACAAAACGTGGATCCTGTTCAAGGCGACCATGGTATCCGCAACTTGTCCCGGTCCAGCAGGCAACTGCTCTTCTTCGAAAAAGTGACCGTCGACGGGAGTCTTGGTAAAGTCTTTCCTCGGCCTCGCCACATTGGCCATCACTTCGTACACCTCCTGCCTCAATCCGAAGTCTATGTTAAGATCATACTGAGACTCTGGGCTGATGTAAGTCGAATACAAGTGGAACGCTGTGGAGTAACAAGTATTGGCTTTGGTCTCAATGATATCAGCAACCGCCTTTCGTCGCTTCTCGTCGGTGATTCTTTCATAGTGGTGCAATAGACGAACTAACTGGTCTCTCAGTTTTGCAAATTCCACCAAAAGAACGTAGGCGTCGATGTTTTCAAAGCACCTCTCCTTTAGCAAGTGCATTTTGAATAGAAACCGAGTGCCGGGGTCGTCGATTATTTCCTTGAGAGAAAGCTTGCAGCTCTCCGATTTAGTCTCCATAGTAGCAGCTTCGGATGACTCTGATATTGATACAACAGTCAGGCAGGAGCTTCTCTTGGAACCCAACTCCCAACTGCATATTTCCCGTCCCAAAGGAGTCAAGGAATAGAATGCATCCCGCTGGTTGCTGAATCCTGGTGTGCCAATGGGTTCAAGAAGTTTTGCACCCACTAATAAACCTCCAATCTGAACCGCTTCACTCACTGAAAGTATATTTGTGCAATCACAAAGCCACTGAACGATTGCTTTCCCCGACACAATTATGTCCACTACCGTTTCTGGCTCTTCGCCGAGTACTTTATTGCAGAATACCCTTACTCCTGTGTCAGAAACATAGTACTGAACATGAGCATTTGACTCCGGGTTGGTGAAGTATCTGTGATGAAATGGACTTAGTTTCGGTGTGATGGGCTCTATAATTTCAGTCGTAGGCTTGGGCTCCGAAGCAGCATAACCGAAGCTGGGGTCCATCAGGAAATTATCAAACAAGCTCGGAATGGGGTCAGCTTTACGCTGAGCTGACCATACGTTTGGGGCAGGTCCCATGAGCCGTATGAATAATATGTGAAGCAAGAATTCTGAGTACAAGATCCTGTCTGTCATCAAAGATCGATCAAACGAGAATAGGCTCATTGAGTTGAAAGCAGACTTCACAATCGGTGGCATGATCTCCCTGGGCATTCCAATCGTTTTGCAGAAGGCGTAAACCAAGGCTGTGCCCTTAGGAGTCACCTGTAATACCACATCTCGTGTTAACTTGCTCTCCGTTCGAGAACCAGGGCAGTGAAGTAACTTTCCCTCAAAACACCGCCGGATAAGCGCAAATGCTAACTCCGGCGAAATAGAATACGATATTGTGGTTGTGGCAGTCTTCCATTCAATGTTGAGTTTTAGGGCGGCCATGGTAGAGATGGCTTCTCCGACCTCAAATGAGAAAGGGTAATGGCTTTTGGAAAATAACGGCCGTTTCGGCTTCTCGTCATGCAAGTTCAAGTTATAAACCAAGGTGCCAAACACATCTAGCATGCTGTTATGGAAGACCTTGCCTCCAATTGCCTTGTGAACATTTGAGGTCAGTACTGTTTGAGATGTGTTCTTTGCGTTCATGGCTTCAGTGGTTCATGAGAAAACTCAGCGGACCCTTATTAAAGATATGACATCCCATGTTTGCAGCTTGTTTCAGATTTGACAGGGAAAGTTTGCAGCTGTTTCACCTCTCGTAAAATATGCAGCGAAACGCACGATCAGCTTCTGCGCAGGCACCTAGTTTTGCGATCGTCTCAATAACGTCAGGGTCCCTGTAGCGATTGCTATGTTGTGCTCATGGGACTCTTCGTATCTATTATCAGCTATAACTTAGTAAGCTTCCGGATCGAGTTCAGCCCATCTATGAGCTGACCGAGTTCCTCAAGCGTAATATCTAGCTGCGACATCTTAGCATCCTCCAATACAATGCTTTTGTACATGTTGGAGTCGTTGTTGACATTGACCTCATTGTTGCTAGTAATGACGTCAAACAAAATACCCATACGGTAGAGATTTGCCCAACTATCACGCATAACCTTCTGGGACCAAATCTTTTGACTCACTTTGAAACCGGCCAAAACGGTGCTGTCGATATACGAAGTGCTCGACGAGAGCGTTGTCGCTTCTGTATTGAACAGTTCCATCATATCCTTGTACTCTTTGTACGCCAAATTGAAGTTTACCTGAGGTACATCAACCTTTTCAATCCACCGGGCAGCAGCAATAACAAGAAGAAGCTCCAAAGTAGAAAGAGCTGCAATGATGGACTGTGCCATATTGGGAGACTGTTTTGCCAAATACTTTTCAAACTCATCCAGCAGCGGGAATGGAGAGATCGCTGTAATCTTAGAAACAGGCAACATGCAACTATGGTTAAAGTCCTGGTACGATTTCGTGGTGTGGTAGATTTTGTACATCACCTTTTTCAACCCTGACCCATAGCGAAACTGCTCTTGAATGTATTCATTCCATTGAACAGGGTATTCGCTGTTTGTAAACGATGAAATTGCTGAAGGTGGCACAGTGAGGGCTAGCTGAGCATTGTCCCAAAACTCATTCATGCCAGATGCTCTCTTCATGGTAATAATTCGCTGACTGAACCGACTCATGACTCTCTTTTCGAGCAACTCTCTTGTAGTTATTTTTGTAGAGACCCCCACCACGCAAATAGGGATTTTGGAACTCTGTGACAAGTCAAAAAGATTGTAGAGTAACGTCTGCTTATTCGAGCTTGTGAACTTTTCGATTTCATCAATGACAAAAATAATCGGAATGGGCAGCTCCTGCGTCTCGTCGTAGTTTCTTCCGGGTGCGTTACTATCAAGAGTTAACAAAATATTGCTGAACGTGTCACTGATAGCTCTCTGTTCGAATGTTCGTGTGTCGGTGTTTTCTCCACCTAATTTCCTGCTACTTGTATCTAGCTGTCTCGCTATCTCTCGAAGTGCAATCTTATCGTCAGAGTGAAGCAATGCATTTAACTTGATGATGATGAATTGGTCGTTGTATGTGTCTTGAAGCTTTTGCAATGCGCGATCAATGACCACTGATTTTCCTGCTCCTCTGGGGCCAACCACCAAAGTAGAATGTCCCTCGTGGTCTTTGATAGTATGCTCGAATAGGGAATAAACCTCGTTGTAGGGGCCTGCAAGAGTCGAGTTGTCAAAGAGTGGAAATGTCTTCCCCAAAAGTTGGGACATAATTGTCTTGCGCATAAGCTTTATGTCTTCGGTGCATGCTGTGAAATCTAGGGGCGTAGTAGGTTTCTCTGAGAGTTCATCAGTAGCAGCCCCGTCATTACTGACCCCGTTGGAATACATGTCTTCTTCTGAAACACTATTTTGGATATCGTCTGCTCTAGAATTCGTTCCGATATCAACCTGGCCGTCCCCACTGGCATCATAGTAGTCTCCATTTGTATCTTCCTGGGTGAATTCCAATTTGTTTGTGGCTTCATTGTCGTTTGTATCCATACGGCTTGTAATGATTTCCTCGGCTAGTTCCTCGTCGTGGAAGTTTTGTGTGGCATCGACAAAGTTATCCTGACTCTCTTCCTGGGTTTCTGGGGCCATGGGTATGAGGTGTATGAACGGTTTTTTTCTTTTTGCATTTTCAGCGGTTTTCAGATCTTCCTGGCTCTTCATTTCGTTCTTAGTCTTCTTGCGCTCTAGTTTGTCTTGCAATTCATTTGTCCCCGCTAGAGTGATGCGTCTTCGTGGTTTCAGTATGCTCTGCTTCAAACTATCCATCCCCACCAACATGATTTTTGGCTTCTTCTGTGCTTGGAAAGTGTAATTGGCACTTGGAGCATCCACAATTCTGTCATGGAGATCTAGTTTGGCCTTCTTGGTGTTCTCTGAAGCCGGTTTTGCAGATGTGACTGGAGAAGGTTTTGATTTTGCAATAGTGGGCGACATCTCTTCGTTCAACCTGCGCTCAAGTCGGAGCCTCTTAATGAGCTTGTCTGATTGTAATTCTTGAAGTGAGTACTCCTTGACGGAGCCGAACTCACCTTCAAAGTCCTGGAAACTCATATGTATTTTGTTTGTGAATGATTTCGCGTTTTAAAGATAATATATATGAAGATCTACGAGATCTAAGTCTTGGAGATGAGTTTCGGATGTGAGGATGTGAAACAGAAAACTGCTAGGTGCTGTGTTTTGGTTGTAGATATAATTCGTTATGTGCATTTCCGTTCTGGATTATTTGGTGACTTTTCGATTTATCACACTCTCAGTTTTTGCACCTATTAACTTGAATTACAAAATATTGATGAAGAGAATCTGGAAATCATGAGGACAAACTCAATTTTTTGATACATATCAGATAAGCTAATGCATTGACAGCGCTATAACACACTCAATTCGAAAATACACCAATCACCTCTTTGAAGTGTAGGAGCTTACTAAGGTCATAATTACCTGCATATATATCTCCACATCATATTGCTCCTACTAATCAACCATGTCCACTTTACCTGACTCGGTCGTGAAATTGTTGAAGTCCAAGCGGTTCGTGCACTTGGCCACGTGCTTCGATAACGTGCCACATGTGTCGCTCATGAACTACACCTACTACTCCACGGAAGACACCCACTACATTATAATATCGACTCCAACTTGCACCACCAAGTACAAGAACATCGTGTCCAACCCGAACGTGTCGCTTTTGGTCCATGACTGGGTGGCATCTAATCCGTCCGGCGCCGAGGAGCAAGGCACCAGAAGAAGAAACTCGTTGTACGAGTTCTTGGCCAACATCAACAAGTCGGAGATCAGTAGTGTTTCCGTGATGCTCGACGGCCAGGCTGCTGTTGTTGATGCGGAGGACGCCAAATACAGCTTTTGGAAGTCGTTGCACTTGAACAACGGCTTCATCGACGAGGTGCAGGCGCAAAACTATATTGCCAAGGACGACAATGCATTGGTGCTCATTACTATCAAGTCGTGCAAGGTGACAGATGCTAACGACAATGTCCAGCTGTATTAGGGCATGTTATGGCATGTGAGTCGATAGGAATCAATATACTTTCATTGGTAGCATTAGTAGCATTGTAGCACTAGTAGCATTGTAGCATTGTAGCATTGGTAGTAGCCTAAAGCCGGTGGAATACAATAGTGTGTACTCACTCACTCTACAAGCAGATAACTTCTACAAAGAGCCTCTTGTGTCTGAAAATTTATTCATACGAAACCGACAAGCGAACCGCCCGCCGTGTCCATGGCATGCACAAACATACCTCTACATTAACGCTGAGCAACAACCAGTGCAAACTCGCCCGGCACATCGCCTAACACAACGGCCGAGATCAAAACCGTAATGCCGATACCATCCGAGATCCCGAACCGTGCCAATTGACAGCTTAGAAGAGCATGTCCAACGTGCAACACACACACATTGCAGCCATACATGCCATCAAGCAACTCTCGTTGTTGCTGGACTTCTGCTGCTGGACATAGTACTGCTGTTGCGGCTGCTGCTGCTGGTAGTAACCACCCTGCTGCTGGCCGTAGCCTTGTTGCGGGTAACCTTGTTGCTGGTTATAGCCTTGTTGCTGGCCGTATCCCTGTTGCTGGCCGTAGCCCTGCTGGCCTTGGTTCTGCTGATATCCTTGCTGTTGGTAAGAAGGCTGCTGAGGAGGAGCGTAGCCTCTCTCTGCAGTCCCGGACGGTTGCAGGGCTTTGCCCTCGGTTTGCCAGCTGGGAGGAGGGCCTGTGGGAGGGTTGTAATTGGACATGGAGAAAAAGATTGGAGGTGTTCAATATATTTCTTGGTCAATATAAATACCAAGCCTAAAAAATGGGACACTGTGCAGGATAGTGACCGACTGCGGTGTGCGGCTCATTAGATCTAACTGGGAATGACTTCGGCTGGAGAGCCGGCCGACTGCATTGGTGGGTCCGCGTTGCGAGCATTGAGAGGGTAAAGCAAGTTTTGGCGAGTACGAGCAAAACGGTGGGAGACCACAACGGCTAGGTAAATTTGTACTGAGGAATGGAGAATATATAGTGAATATGCGAGGCGGTACTTTCAGAGATCCAGGAAATGTTATGTGAAAGGGTTGGCGGAAAGTGGATTTAGTGGTGACTAGGCGAAAAATAGGCGTCTAAGCCCGGACTAGATATCATGGCAACATGCAGCACTAGCGAAGACGAATAGGAGTGGGTGTGAGATGGTTGGGATGTGAAGGGTGCAGGGCGAACGTATAGGGTATAAGATGGGGATGTCCAATCTGGATCGCAGCGTTGGTAATATAGTAGGATGTACAGTGCAGGAGGTAGGATGTATGATTTACCGTAGGAATCACAGTGTATGATATACATTGTATGTTGCACTTTAAAGGTATGTATGCTGGCCGTTCACAGTGTATGTTGCACTTCATACGTATGTATGCTCGTGTACAGTGTGTAGGCATCCGATTCGAGTGAAAGATAAGGGTAAGTTTCTATAGGTACAATGGAAGAGCACAGAGAAGGCTATATGAGGGTATGAAGTGGAAGTGGAAGTGTCAGAGCGCGGTGTATGAGTAGATGTAACAGTGTAGGAAAAACAGTGCAAAGGTAGCGTCTGAAGGCACACAATCTAAAGGTACACAATCTAGAGGTACACAATCTGCAGATGTACAATCTATAGGCACACAATATAAAGGTACTCGATGTAACCGTACACAATCCGGAGATCAGCCCAGGTTACACAGTCTCGAGACACACAGTGTAAAGTAAGACAGTTCAAATCGAGACATCCAGAGGTACATCTATCTGGAAAACAGTCGAAATACACACCGTCTAAATCACACTCAAAAGTGAGACAGTCGAAAAATACACAGTGCTCAGTCAATGTCCCTTCCACCAAAGAAACCGTACGCACGTGCTAGACATCTCTGTCACTTCACATGGACCAAGTTCGTAAATTCTCCTCGTAGCGATATGGCGTCATCGACGGTCTCCACACGAAGTCCCCGTCCCCGACATATACGAACATCCTCCGAGACTTTCGAGGCCGGCCTCTACAAACGCCGACCGCCACAGTTTCAGCCGCTTTCACAACACCTGATGGGCACAAGACCATCTCCCAAAATAGAACTTGTGGACACGGCGCCGTGGTTAGTCGTGTGCACGTGACCGACTGTGTTCCATCCTGTGTCTGTACTGTACACGCTCTAGTTGTTTCATTGTGTTGAGTTAAGCCTCGCGCAATAACGAACGTTTCCTGCCGATCCGGTTATGAGCCCCTGTTTTTACGAAGGTTAGTCATTTTTGAAACTGGACTTCTGGAGGGGGCAGAGAAGCGGGCGAAGTTTGCCCAAGGGTGGTTTAGGTATTTTGAGGCCATGCGTCTCCCCAACATCTTCTAGCAGAGACGCATTTGTCGTTTTGACAGGTCTGCCAAGACATTCTCTGCATGTCAAAACCTGCATACCATTCGAGGTGGTATCTGTTATCAGTTGTGGCTCCAGCAACCACTAAGCCTGATCTGTATAAGTAGTACGCGGAGCCCGGAGCTCATTTCCGCACCATGTCACTCGAAAACTCCTCTGCCGAATTCAAGGAGAAAGATCCGGTCCAGATTGTCCACACTACTACTGTGGACATCGAGGCCGTAGAGAAGAGCCTTGAGCACGATGACTGGCTGTATCACGAGGGAAATGTCGAGGAATTGGAGAATTCTCCATACGCAGAGGTTCGTGCTGCGGTGTCGCTCAACATCGACTTGAACGTCAAACTCAACCACTGGAGAACATGGACGTTGACCATGATCGTCGTGATCGTGTTTTCAGGTGTGAACCAATTTTTTCTGCTTCGGTATCCTTCCATGACGATCGGGTTTATCGTCGCTCAGGTGGTTTCGTTTCCCGTTGGTAAGTTGTTGGCCCGGTTGCCAAACTACAAGCCATCGTTTTTGCCGGATTTCTTCCAGTTGAACCCCGGTCCATACTCCAAGCAGGAGCATGCGCTCTTGACAATTGTGGTTTCTTTGACGTCTTCGACGTCCTATGCCATGAACATTTTGATTGCACAGACCAATTTCTATAACCAAGACCTCGGAGTTGGTTACATGATCTTGTTGGTCTTCTCAACTCAGCTTTTGGGATACGGAGCTGCTGGTTTGACACGCCGGTGGATCGTGTATCCCGCGTCGATGATCTGGCCCCAGACTTTGGTGACAACTTCGCTTTTCAACACATTGCACTCTCTGGAAGGCGACGTCCTCAACCGCATGAACGCCAATGGATGGACCATTTCCAGATACAGATTCTTCTCGTACGCAGCCATCTTCAGTTTCATCTTTTACTGGCTTCCTGGGTACTTGTTCAAGGCGTTGTCGTACTTCAACTTCATCTGCTGGATCTGGCCAAATAACATTGTGGTCAATCAGATCTTCGGAGTCCAGTCTGGACTTGGACTCATTCCCATTTCTTTCGATTGGACACAGGCTACTCAGGCGTCCACCACCTCTCCCTTGGCTACTCCTGCTTGGGTCGCAGCCAACACATACGCTGCTGTGTTTATTTTCTACGTGCTTGTGTTGCCATGCTTGTACTACACCAACACCATGTACGCTAAGTACATGCCAATGATGTCGACAACGACTTACGACAACACTGCCAAGAAGTACAACGTCACTAAGGTGCTTACGAAGGCCCTTGAATTTGACAAAGCAGGCTACGAGAGTTACTCACCATTGTTTGTGCCCTTTTCATACTTGCTTTCCTATGCCCTAAGTTTTGCTGCAGTTATAGCGATCTTCATCCACTGCTACTTGTACCATGGCTCGGACATCTTCCACAAGTTGCGCAATCAAAGACATGGCGGAGAAGACATCCACAAGAGGTTGATGAACAACTTCAAAGAGGCGCCAGATTGGTGGTACTTGATCTTGCTTATTATTTCCATTGTGCTCTCATTCGTTACCATCTGCTGCTTTGACACTCAGCTTCCTTGGTGGGGTCTCATAATCGCATTGGCTATCACGTTCGTCAACTTTGTTCCTCAGGGTTTGTTGGAGGGTATCACGAATCAGCACGTTGGTCTTAACATCATTACCGAACTTGTGGCAGGTTACATCTTCCCAGGGAAGCCTCTTGCTAACATGATGGTCAAGTTGTACGGATTCATTCCTATGAGACAGGGTCTCGACTTCTCCAGAGACTTGAAGATCGCTCAGTACATGAAAATTCCGCCTAGACTTCTTTTCTTTTTGCAAATCGTGGGCACATTGGTGGCTGGGTTGGCTAATGTGGGAGTTCAGCAATGGATGCGTTTCCACATAAAGGACATTTGTACCACAACGCAGTCAAGTGGTTTCACCTGTGCAAACGGAAGAACCATCTTCAACGCCTCGATTATTTGGGGTGCCGTTGGCCCTGCTAAGTTGTTCAGTCCAGGCAAACGCTACAACGCCTTCATGTATTTCTTCCTCATTGGATTATTTGCACCCTTTGTGACTTACTTCTTTCACAAGAGGTTCCCCAAGCATTGGATCTCCAAGATTAACGCTCCAGTTTTCTTCACTGGACCAGGAAACATTCCTCCCTCTACAATCTACAACTACTCGTTGTATTTCATCATTTCCTTCGGATTCAACCATTACATTAGGAAGTGGTACAAGGCGTTCCATGTGAAGTATACGTTCATCTTGTCTGCCGCCATCGATTCTGGAGTGTCGATTGCAGCGGTGATTATTTTCCTCTGTGTTTCGTATCCAGCTGGAGCTCTTTCATGGTGGGGAAATACTGTCTACAACGACACCATGGACGGAGATTATGCCAAATATTACACGTTGGGTGAAGGCGAGACCTTTGGTCCTACCACATGGTGATTTAATAAATGAAAGCAGTGAAGCCTCTATTTGGAGCTCTGTAACTTATCTCGTGTTTTTCATCCCGATCAAACTGGAACGAAGTAGTATTTCGTAAGGCGAGCCTAGTCCTCGTTTCTTCTTATTCGTTCTCCCTTTCAGTGCCTCCGGTTTTGCACCCAGTATTCTGGTCTTTACGCCCGTGCCAGAATTTACATTGCCTAAACGGGTGGATGAGGTAAGTTTGGAGATTAAAATTTTCAGCATTGTGTGCAGTACGTTAGGGTGTTTGCAATCGAGCCACGAATCATTAATGTCCATCAATCTGCGCAACCAGGCCCACACTATGGGCCAAACTTCGAGATCTGTCTCTCCCACGCTCTCACAGTATAGCCTCCAAATATCAGCTCATTCGGACCATTGTAGCGTGATATACAGCATTATTCACGCTTTAACGTGTAATCTGCCCAGACATCGATCAATCTCCCGAACAAGCAAATTTCAAAGAAAACGAAAACAACAATTGTAATCCTCCCATCTCCACAAACACCCTCCACCTCTCCGTTCTTCATT
The DNA here is from genome assembly GCA_003707785.3 of Danielia oregonensis. Lineage (NCBI taxonomy): Eukaryota > Fungi > Ascomycota > Pichiomycetes > Serinales > Metschnikowiaceae > Danielia > Danielia oregonensis. Next base: position 732,056 of record PPLJ03000008.1, read on the forward strand.
CCCACAACTTTCACCAACAGGCCACGGCCACACCCCATGTCACGTGCAAGCAGCTAGGGCAGATGACCCGGTGCGCGCGCCCAATTAGGAAGGTGTGCTCAGGTCTTCAACACTAAACGTCGGAAATGCACAACTCTCAGCACGCGAACCTGCAGACAGACGGTCCAAAAATTTTCCACACACCCTCCTACCATTTTTTACACCTCTCTTCGCATAGGACCCACTTTTTTCTCATCACAAAATGTCTGACGTCGAGGAACAGCAAATCGAAATCGAAGAGCCCGTTGTCCAGCAGGAGTTGCAGTTGGTTGAGTTGGCCACGCCAATCCCAGCTGACATCCAGGCTGCCCAGCAGGAGATCAAGTTGTTCAACAAGTGGTCTTTCGAGGACGTCGAGGTCAAGGACGTGTCCTTGGTCGACTACATCCAGGTCAGATCCCCTGTCTTTGTCTCTCACACTGCCGGCAGATACGCCTCCAAGAGATTCAGAAAGGCTCAGTGCCCATTGGTCGAGAGATTGACCAACTCTTTGATGATGAACGGTAGAAACAACGGTAAGAAGTTGAAGGCTGTCAGAATCGTCAAGCACGCTTTCGAGATCATCAACGTCTTGACCGAGCAGAACCCATTGCAGATTGTTGTCGACGCTGTTGTCAACTCTGGTGCCAGAGAGGACTCCACCAGAATCGGTTCTTCCGGTGCCGTCAGAAGACAGGCTGTCGATGTCTCTCCTTTGAGAAGAGTCAACTCTGCCGTTGCTTTGTTGACCATCGGTGCTAGAGAGGCTGCTTTCAGAAACGTCAAGACCATTGCTGAGTGCTTGGCTGAGGAGTTGATCAACGCCGCCAAGGGTTCTTCTACTTCTTACGCTATCAAGAAGAAGGATGAGTTGGAGAGAGTTGCCAAGTCCAACCGTTAAGGTGGATGTGTATTGTATATTTCAGTCATTCATAATGTTACCGCGGCTCTTAGATCCAGTGTAGATGCTTTTATTAGTGTGTGTCTAGATGCGGATTGGGTAGAAGGCACGGACGAGGACGAACCCGGGATGCAAAAGCTTTGTGTATCTGGCTATGCGCTCCTCCAACACTTCTTCGGAGTCGCTCAATTCGCCGTCTGGTTGTTCCAACTTCTCACGCCTCAAGTAGCAGTTGCGAAGCTTGTGCAACTGGTCCTCTGCGGCAGCTTTCCTTGTAAGGAATGTTCCCCGGACAAGGTACTCTCTGTTAATCAAGAGCACAATTGCCGCAAGGAGAAAGATGCACCCGGTGAATATTTGTGAATGGTAGTACGACTTCTGTCCCTTGGTTGGCTGACTCAAAGACAACGCAATTACCTCAGCCGGGAGCGAGAAAATTGAAACAATAATGTTCAATCCTGACCATGCTGCCCCAAGCTTTTCCTGTCTTCCTTGCATCTTCAAAACGTCGGACGCAAGCAGCTGGGCCATTGTACTTCCAACGCCAATTAGACCTCCCAATACAACCGCCAACACGATAAGGGAAGCGTAAGAGGTGGCCTGAGTCCAAAATGCCAAAACCATGATGGCTATATAGAGACAAGCACTAACACCCATGTTGTGGCGTCCGAAGTAGTCGCCAAAATTGCCTACCAATGGTCTTCCGACGACTTGTGCACCGTTCATGATTGCCAACAAGTTGTTGGCCTGGGTATGAGACAAACCGACCGAAGTGGCATAGGACGAAAAAGAGTAAAGAATAATGACGTACCCTAGCAACGCCAAGCCAAACCAAATGCCCGTCAACGTCATGGGGTAGTTGTTGAAAACACGCCAGTCGAACACCACCTTGGTGGTTGCTCGGACGTACGCCCAGCTCAAGGTCACCTTGTAGTCAGGCTTCTTGTAGTTTCTTGGGCGCAAAAATGCAGTGCCGAACGCCGAAACCGCCAACGTTATGAAGCCAACTGCTCTGAGAGGCCATTTCTGGTCTCCGGTGCGTTCAAGTAGCTTGTTGAGAGACAAACTGAAAACAACTCCTCCGAGGCCTGCCCCAGCTACAGCAATACCCATACTGGTAGAACGTCTCTTATCGAACCACGTGGGAAGCACCATGGTTCCAGGCAAGAAAATCAACAGGAAGGAGGTACCCACCATCACACCCTGGCAAAGGTAGATCTGCCACTTCTTTTTGCATTCTGCTGCCAAAAAGTATGCCACTGTCTGGAAGACCACTCCAACGATGTGCACCGGCGTCTGGCCGAACACGCGTACCAACACAGCACTGATGGGAGCCAAGATCTGCGCCAAGAAGACCACTAGGCCTCCGATAAGCGCAAAGTCGTATTTCGAGGCACCGGGAAACGAGTCCGACGTCATGTAGTAGTTGAGGAAGACACCAAAGGCGGCGTTGGCACCCCAGGTTGCGAACACCATGAGCATGACAAGGAAAGCCTGCCAGAAAGCGAAGGCTCCGTCGATGGGATGGTCGTTGTCGGCCTCCACAGCAGTGGGCTGCCTCGTGATGTCCTGAGTGGCTTCGTCTGCCTGCGCAATGAGCACGGCCTCTGCGTCCGGCACGTCCTTGTAGCTCTCGAACTCTATGTTGTCAAGTTCACGGTCATCTCTCACACCACTGATAATTCGCGATAGTTCCAGCACATTTGTAGAATGACGATGCACGGGAGCCCCAGCGAGAATCTCAGGGTCGTACTCTTCGCCTTGTAGCTCCAGCGAGTTCGAAGACATGGAATCTAGCATTTTGTGGGGACACCTAGATATTACTTCAGTGATGCGAATTTGGATCTGCGAGATGGTGTACTATTTATTCCGTGGGTACCTCGAGATGACTAATAGCATATGACACATTCCCCTGATCCGTGCTAGTGCGGCTGATCTTTGGAAGCGTATATTCTGTTCCACGTCTTCCGAACGTTCTTCTGCTAATCTATAGAATCTACATGACTCACCCATCTTCCACTCTCACTCACAGGTATGGACTTTGTGAGGGGAAATTTACTATCGTGGACCAAGATGCACACTAGCATATACGGACTTGGCTACGATATAGGGTAGCAACGTAGCTACGTGTCGGAATACCCCAGCCGTTCAATGGGTTCGCAGCCTGCGGCTGAAATTGCTCTAAGTGGAAGACCGTTTCGGGCCATAAGAGCGAAAGGCGGACAAGTGGAATGTACGTGACTGCATGTGTGCATTGGGTTGTTTGTCAGCTTTGGAGTGTTCATGTGGTAGGTGTTAGGTACTCACTCGTATCCGAAATTGCAAAATTCACAAACCTCAAAATACCCAAATTGCAAAATGCACAAATTGCTAAACACACAAATTGCTAAACACACAAATTGCAAAATACTCATATCGCAAAATACTCATATTGCAAAATGCCCACTTCTAGCTGGTATCTCCGTCGCTTGCTCACGTGTAGCAGCAGCGGAGCCGGATGCACTTCGGAGTTCAACTCGAAAGTGGGGCTAATCAGGGACGTGCGCGCACCGTGAAATCACCATATCGCCCTTGCTCTACCACCTTATCTTCAGATGTCCAGCGCATCTGATTTCCTTACCAAAGGAATAGAACTCGTTCAAAAGGCAATCGATGCAGACACAGCCACAAGGTACGAAGAAGCGTACAAGCTCTACTACAACGGGTTGGACTATCTCATGTTGGCGTTGAAGTATGAGAAGAACCAGAAGTCCAAGGAGTTGATCAAGTCCAAGTTCACGGAGTACTTGACACGTGCCGAGCAGTTGAAGGACCACTTGGAGAAGCAGCTGAAGTCCACGGCGGAGAACTCCGCGTCCGGCGGCTCGACCAAAGCTAAGAAGTCTGGGGATGGAGATGACGACGACGCTGACACCAAGAAGCTCCGTGGTGCTTTGGCTGGTGCCATATTGTCGGAGACGCCCAACGTCAGCTGGGACGATATCGCTGGTTTGGACGCCGCGAAGGAAGCATTGAAAGAAGCAGTCATTCTCCCGGTGAAGTTTCCGCAATTGTTCACGGGCAACAGAAAGCCAACGTCGGGTATCTTGTTATACGGCCCACCAGGTACGGGTAAGTCGTACTTGGCCAAAGCGGTGGCCACCGAGGCCAATTCCACCTTTTTTTCGGTTTCGCTGTCGGACTTGGTGTCCAAGTGGATGGGAGAGTCCGAGAGATTGGTCAAGCAATTGTTCACGATGGCCCGCGAGAACAAACCTGCCATCATCTTCATCGATGAGGTCGACGCATTGTGTGGACCAAGAGGCGAAGGAGAGCTGGAGGCGCTGCGCAGAATCAAAACTGAGCTTTTGGTCCAGATGAACGGAGTGGGTAACGACACCCAGGGTGTGTTGGTTTTGGGAGCCACCAACATCCCCTGGCAGTTGGACGCTGCCGTGAGACGTCGTTTCGAGAGAAGAATCTACATTGCGTTGCCTGATTTGGAGGCCCGTAAACGCATGTTCGAGTTGAACATTGGTAATGTGGCTTGCGAGTGCACGCAGCAGGACTTGCGGGTATTGGCAGAGATGACCGATGGGTACTCTGGTCACGATATCGCCGTTGTGGTACGAGACGCATTGATGCAACCAATTCGTAAGATCCAGCAGGCCACGCACTTCAAACCCGTGCCTCTGGATTCTGGAGACAAGCTCACGCCGTGTCTGCCAGGCGACCCTGGTGCTCGAGAAATGAGCTGGCTCGACATCGGCACCGACGAGTTGAGGGAGCCAGACTTGACCATCAAAGATTTCATCAAGGCAGTCAAGAACAACAGGCCAACGGTGAACGCTGCCGACATCAAGAACCACGTGCAGTTCACTAACGACTTCGGTCAGGAAGGTAATTAGACAATAGAGGAAGTCTCTTCAGTGGAGTTGTAGATACAGCCATTCTAATATTTATTGTTACATTTTACAGTCTCATCTACCTGGGGACCTCTCTCTCATTCTCGAGGCGAACAAGTCTTCCTCGTCGTCGCGCCCTCTTGTTGTCTCTCTCGACTCACGAGAGTTCAACTTAGTTGCAAACAAATCCTCCTCGTCTCTCTGAAAGTGTCCACGCTCTCTTCTGGCTGGTCTAGGCCTCAGTCTATCGGGTTCTCCGTGAAGCAAGTAGTAACGAGAGTACACGGCTGCATTCTTCACTTTCCTGTCAGATTGCAACGATTGCCTGAGATACAAAATTGCCGTCGACTCATCCTCGTCCATATCCTCCTGTTCGCCCTGCTTATCCTCGAACAAGTCTGGGCCGTCCTGTAGCGCTTTCTGGTCCTTGTGGAACTCAATCGTCGGACTGTAAGGCTTTGTCTCTCTTTCCTGAACAATCGAAGAAAGATACTCCGGTGTCATCTCCACATCTTCTGTGTAGTTGGTGTTTATCTCTCTGTTAGGATCCGTGATCAGCAAGGCGTCCAATGCAGCACGGGCATCGTTGTGGGTCTTGAATATCACATTCACGTTGGAATCGTCAATCCATTGGATACGGAACCAGATCTCCTTCTCTTTGGCCTCGTAAACGGCATCACTATGAGGCGACTCCGTGAAATTCAAGTAGAAATCAATAAACGCTTTGATGTCGTCGGTGGCCAAGTTGTCGACACCTCTGATGTGCAACGCTTCTGGTCTCAACGTCTCGGTCTCGCCGTTTATGGTGACCTCGACCTGCTGTTCTTTGAGCTTGTCCTTCTCTTCGTTCTCTGCATCTAAGGTTCGGGTCATAAACCCACCGTATGGTGCAGGCTCTGCCATTATTGTGGAGTAAGTTTAAGTTCGAAAAAGTGCGTACAGTATATTTGATTGATGTTGCAGGTGAGATAAGATGTATGTTTTCTTGAGACGTCTGAGGTTCCAGAAGAAGGGAACGAAGAGAATTGTACTGGTACTTCTCAATTTGTACCGGTGCCCAGTTTGTGTCAAGTTTTTTTGAAATTTCACCCGCTGTTCATTTATCTTGAACTCGTGTTCCGTATCTCTTTTACTGTAACTCTTCTTGGGCATGCTGCAGCTCAAAATTCACATGTTCTACTCCCCACTCTTGATCTCCTGCTGTGGTGCTCTATGCTGATTTCTCATATGCTGATTTCTCGTATGCTGATGTGTATTCTAGTACACTGTATATTACATGACTCCGTTGTGTGGTCTCCAGGTGAGCGCTTCCCATGGACCAGAGACAACGGGGTCTTCAAGACGGTGTTAGATATTCTCGAAGGACCTAACTCTCCTCCATCTTCACCTCGGTGTCTTCTCTCACAAACAAAACGTTATTGCAGCGAATGAAGATCTCGCCGATCTTCTCCTCCTTCTTCTCGTCACCCTCTCTCACAATCTCGTATGTATCGTCAAGTTGCAAGTTCATGTAGTTGTCGATGGCTACAAGTGTACCCTTGTATTCCATCTTGTTCCATTTCAACCTCACAATGACTGTTTTGTTTAGAAGCGTTTTCAAGAACGGCTTGGGGTTTATAGGTTGGAACTGGACGTTAGAACGGTCTGTTGCTGAGGTCGCCATACTTACTGTCGACATGGTGAAGAGTAAAGAAATATAATATGAGTGCAAAGACCCGTACACCGTAATTGGTACGGTAAGCCTTTATTCACTGTAGCTTGTATGACAGCTTCTAAGAGGTCAGTATACGTTGGTTCTTGCCGAATACACGTCATGCTCAAGTCAGTTGTTGTATTTTTCCCCAGAGTGAACAAGTTCTTCACTACTTTGAATCACTTTATATACACAACCTTACAAATCTCCAGCACCACATGTCTTTACCGTTGGTTCTAGCAGCCGGCGCTGCCATCCGATTGGTGGTTCCGTCGTTCTTGCCTCATATCACAGATGCTTTAGCATCCACCGTGGAGATTTCCGCGCCCGTGGACTCTTTCAGATCGCTCCAAGAAGCATTCTTCTGCTTGAAAAACAACATCGATGTCTACGACGGAGGCGTCGTGTACCATCCGCCACTTCTTGTGGCCGCAATGAGCGTATTCAATGAACTTTCACCTAGTGTGGCGCCCATTGCCTTCAATTTGTTGTACACCATCGTCGATGTTGGTATTGCCATAAAACTCATTGGTTTGAACGATTGGTACAACAAGCACCAGCTGAAGCGCAGTGGAAAGAAGTACGAGGGCTTTAGCCCAAGCTTCATAGCTGCGTTCTTCCTCTTTAACCCGCTAATGATCTTGACGAACTTGTCACATAGCACTTCGGTGTTCACAAACTTCTTGATCGTGGAGCTGGTAGCACAGGTGGTGGTGGATGGCAGTCCATACAGAGGATCCATTGCCTTGGGTGTGGCTGCTTATCTCTCATATTATCCAGCATATCTTATTGTTCCCTTGGTGTCACTTGCTTATGCTGTTGCTCCCGAGCGGGACTTGGTACGGGAAGTGGTGCAGGGCATTGGTATTTTCATTGCGTCAGTGTCCATGCTTTTGTTGTTGTCGTTTACGTTGACAGCACTGCCAGACTTCTTGACCCAGTGCTATTGGACACTCATTCTGTTTGACAAAATCGCACCCAACATGGGTCTCTGGTGGTACCTCTTCACAGAGATGTTCAGTTTCTTCACCCCGTTGTACAGAGGAATCTTCAGCATCTACTCGTTTGTTTTCATTATTCCGCTAACCATTCGGTTCTTCGAACCAGCTTCAGACCAGAGGGTAGGTGACTCCTTCTTGGCTGTGGTTTTGTCGTACTTGTGGGTATCTTTCTCGAAGCTGTACCCCACCGTGGGTGATTTGGGGCTTGCGTTGTCTATGCTTCCAATCTTCAAAAACACTGTCATACCTCATGTGAAGTTCTTGTTCATCAACGCATTGACTCTCATAATCTGCTTGCTGCTAGCTCCAATCTTCTACTACTGCTGGATCGTTTTGAGTAACGGAAATAGCAATTTCTTCTACAGCATGAGTCTCACGTGGGGTGCTGTGCACATCTTGGTGTTTTTGGACTTCATTTGGGGGCGTTTGGTGTACGACTACGTGCAAACACACGAGGTGGAGGATGTTTCCAAGCTTCGGTTGACGCAGATATAGTAGAATATGCTATCAAAACTACAACGGTACCAATCACGATTCAGTAGTCTCACTCAACTATACTTCTTTTCTATCTCATTATCAAACTGTGCTTGGACTTCGTCATTGGAGAACTGAATCAAATACCAGTTACATGACTTCGCTATTAGAAATTCGAATTAGATTCCCAAATACATAAGTCGGCCTATCAATTCGCATATATCTGGATGAAATTGCAATAGATCACATAAATCGAAAAAAAACAAAAATAGTAAACAAACAGCACAGGCCATTGAATCCAAGTTACGTCCCCATCTGGCAGCAATACCAGACACACAGTTCTACCCACTCGACTCCTCTACATATCTCCACTATTGGGTGCAAATCCTGCACAAAACACGCAACCACTAAGATATACCCCATCTATCAGAACAAGACAACGTGTATATTCCAGCATTTTCGAAGAAGACTCGCTATCAAGAAGCACCCAATGGAACGCACCCCGAATCCTACCCCTACACACCCCCCACCAGGCCCCAGTTTTCACTGACACCACTTTCTCACGTGACCTACAGCCAATCACGCCCTTTCAATTCGCACCTCAAAAAAAAACCACCACTACTCTTTTCCTCATGTTGTCCCGTGCTACTCGTGCCTACAGCACTGCTCCAGTCAAATTGGTCTCTAGAGACTCCGTCGGACTGTTGTCCACTTTGTCTGTCAAAATCAACAACTCTGGTTCCAAGGCTGGCAAAGCAGGTGTGGCCCACTTGTTGGCCAAGTACGCTTTCCTCAACACCGAGACCAAGCTGGCGCTCAGATTCACACGTGAGTCCGAGCTCCTTGGTGGTGTCTTCTCCTCGCACGTCACGCGTGACGCCATTGTGTTGAGCACAACCTTCTTGAAGCAGGACCTTCCATACTACGTTAAGGAGTTGGGTAACGTGCTTGCCACGCCCTTGTTCCGCCCACACGAGTTCACCGAGACTGTCTTGCCTGTTGCCTACGCCGAGGCCAGCCTTGCGCTGAAACTGAACAGTTTCTTGGCTTTGGAGAAGTTGTTCGAGCTCTCGTTCAGAAAGGGTTTGGGTGCTCCATTGTACTACGACGACGCCACTCCTTTGTCCTTGGACGACGTCAAGGAGTTCGCTGCCACCGCTTACACACAAGGCAACGTTCAGATCGTTGCTCTGGGCGTCAACGAGGCCGACTTGGCCAACTTCGTGGCTGACTCTGCTTTCGCCAGCCTTCCAGCCGGTGCTTCTCCTGCTGTCCCTGTCACATCCCACAAGGGCAAGGAGGCACGTATCACTGCCCCCGGCAAGTCCGTGGCTGCTATTGCCGTGCCAGTTGCTAAGGCTGACTTTGCCAAGTACGAGGTCTTGGCTGCCGCCGCCGGCACCTCTGTGTTGGCTGGTGCCTCTTCGCCATTGGCCAGCATCCCAGGTGCTGACTCCAAATTGTACAAGTTCGAGGACGCCGGTTTGTTTGTCGTCTCTGTTGGAAGTGAGGACGCCTCTGCCGTCGCTCTGGGCATCAAGGCCGCCAAGAAGGCTGTTTCTGCCATCACCGCCTCTCAGTTGACTGGTGCCGTCAAGGCCGCCCAGTTGCTGGTTGCCTTGCAAGAGTCTTTCGAGTACCCACACAACATCTCCATTACCGCCGACAGCGCCAAGGGTGCCAAGTTGGGCGAGTTCAACTACGTGGCCGTGGGTAACACCTCCGTGTTGCCTTTCGCGGACGAGTTGTAATGTCCCCATAGCATATCCTAGAAGCGGGAGTAGGACCAGCATAAATATACTGACTTTCGTGCAGACTGCTCCAGAGAACTTGTAATCGCCACTGTAGCCCGCCAGATCACCCGAATGTTCAACGCAGAACCTTTATCAAGATTCACCTCCAGCTTCTGACCATAGTTCTGCACAGTGCGAAAATCTTTTCGATGAGAACTAAACACAACTACAATGTCTGACGTGGAGGAAGCTTACGTTGACGGCCCCGAGAATTTCGAGGACTTCGATGCTCCTGATCACTTCTCCGACAACGATTTCGCTGAACCAGAAGCGGCCCAAAACGGCAATGATGTTGAAATGAAAACGGAGGATGGAAAAACCATCGTGGCTGGAGGCTTTTCGGAGTCCGACGCCCAGGTCAGAGTCAAAACCGCCAAGGAGTTGGCTATCCCTCGCGAGCAGAGAACCACCACGCCGTACATGACCAAGTACGAGCGTGCACGTGTGTTGGGAACCAGAGCATTGCAAATTTCGTTGAACGCACCAGTTTTGGTGGACATCGAGGGTGAGACCGACCCATTGCAGATTGCCATGAAGGAGTTGGCGCAGAGAAAAATCCCTTTGGTCATTAGAAGATACTTGCCCGACGGCTCGTACGAGGACTGGGGATGCGACGAGTTGATTATCGACCACTAGCATATGTACATTAATAAAGAAGGCCGGAGACGATGTAGGAGTCATGTCGATAGAGCGAAGATGAATTGTTGAGGTGCTTGAAGGCGTTGAGGTGCCTGTAGGCTTCAGCGGAATCACGTTACGGGTTTCGTTATAGTTACATTCATTATACATCCATGGCCTGCTGAGACTTCCCTAAGCATCCGCCGCAGTGCTTTCCACAATGAGCAAGATGCTGACATGTCACAACTGTTGTTGAAAGCACGAAGCTTCGGGGTCTGTAAATCTCAAACCACTAGTTTGTGGCTCGTCGACCCATATCGAAGATAACACAGAGCTCAGTTTTTGAAACCAAATCAAGACGTCAATTCCAACCTCCATTGATGGTTCTGAACTCAGAACATAAGGCAATTGAGATTTTCACTGTTAATCTTGATTCCAGAAGATCATAAGCAGATCTTACCCCCAGTTATCCCATCCGAAGAACAGACACTTCGTCCACATATGCCTTTACACTACTCAATGTACGCATCGAGCCACCGCAGAGCGGAGAACACCTTAGTACCGTCCATTTGTTCCTTGACAAAGCCCTTTGTGAGGCCATCAAAAGCACTTCTGGAAAAACGGTGATCACCCGAGCCTATCTCTCCAAGCTGTACAGAGCAGCACGCCTCCTTTAGCTCCTCGTAGTCAACCTCTTCGATATCTCCATTCTTTGAAAACACCTTCAATGCGTTCAATATGGTTGCACGGTCGTCAAGCTTGGCCATCTCGCCAGCCATGATCTGTGAGAACTGAGCAAACGAGATCAGATCGCCTTTGAGCATCTCTTTTAGCTCTTTGTCCGAAGGAACCGGAATTCCTAGCGTTTTGTGAACATTCACCAAATCCGAGCTGGTGATTTGCGAGTCACGCGAGTCGCTGTCAATGAGGGTGAAGGCATTCCGAATCTGGGCCTTTTGAGCGTTGCTAAGTGTGTTAAGGTGCAGCATTCTGGCACACAATTGGATGTTGATGTATCAGATCGCGATTGTTTTGACTTCATAATCAACTACTACATACGGCATACAACTATACCAGATCAACCTAAAAGTATAGCAGGACGTTAAGAATTGCATATCATTCACTCCTTCTTACTCCTTTTCACCATTGCATCTGTTTTCACTGAAACTTTCTGAGTCTTCTTATGGAAGAAGGAACACTATATAATCAGCCAGTTGTGCTCGACAATGGCTCGGGAAGCCTCAAAGCGGGCTTCGCTGGCGAGGATCGGCCTAAGTGCAACTTGCCCTCGATCGTGGGCCGTCCAAAGTACCAGAAGATCATGGCTGGGTCGCTGTTGGAAGAACATGTGCTGAGGTACAACAACACCGAAGCGTACGTGGGATCGATTGCTCAGAAGAATCGCGGGCTTCTTCGGCTCGAGTACCCGATCGAGCATGGAATCGTCAACAGCTGGGACGACATGGAACGCATTTGGCACCACGCGTATACTCGAGAGCTCAAAACGTCGCCTGAAGAACACCCGCTTCTCATCACAGAAGCACCACTCAACCCACGCGCAAACAGAGATCACATGTGCCAAGTGTTGTTCGAGACATTCGGAGTACCGTGCGTATATGTTTCTGTTCAAGCGGTGCTACTGCTCTACGCATCTGGACGAACCACAGGAGTGGTGGTAGACTCCGGAGATGGTGTGACGCATGTAGTTCCCGTATACGACGGATTTGCATTGCCTACAGCAATCAAACGTATGGATATTGCTGGAAGAGACATCTCTGAACATTTAGCTTTCCAGATCCGCCGCATGTCTGGTGTCACTCTTCTGAGCAGCGCAGAGCTTGATCTTGCACGCACGATCAAAGAAAAGTGCTGCTACATTTCCAAGGATCCCGTCAGGGACGATAAGTTGTATCATGGAGTAAGCTATGCACAATACCTGAGGGCCGAAGGAACTAGCAACCATGAGGGTGCTGGACTTTTCTCGAGCTTTAGACTCCCCGATGGACATCTCTTGCAGGTCGGTGTTGAACAATTCAAGGCACCTGAGATTTTGTTCAATCCACAACTAGTTGGGAATGAATCGCCGGGCATACACGAATTGGTCGCGCTAGCGGTGGCAAAAGCAGACCTTGACTTGCGTCCAGCCCTCTACCAGAACATCGTCTTATCGGGTGGTACCACATTGCTTCGAAATTTCGGTGACCGTCTCATTTCAGAATTGAAAGCACACCAGCAAACCAATGCCAGTGTATGGGGCCTGAAGGCACGCGGAACAGATACGAAGATGAAAATCAAGATGTACGCTCCGCCTGAAAGAAGATACAGCACCTGGGTTGGAGGTTCCATTTTGGCCGGGCTTTCTACATTCAGAAAAATGTGGGTCACATCACAGGAGTATGCTGAGGACCCAGAAGTGGTGCACCGAAAGTGCATGTAGACTAAACGGCTCTCTTCAGATATTGCATCAGTATTCACAATACCCAACCACTACCTACATTGTAATACCAACCCTCAGATTCACTAAATACAATTAGATACAGTAGTATCTGTCACCGAAGTCACCCAAACCAGGAACAATGTACTTGTCCTCGTTCAACTTCTCGTCAATACCTCCAGTGATGATTCTGACGTCAGGGTACTTCTCGTGGAAAGCCTCAATACCTTCAGGGGCAGCCAACAAGTTCAAGAAAAGGATTCTGTCCATCTTGACACCACGAGAAAGCAAGACCTCGACAGCCATCATGGCACTTCCACCAGTAGCCAACATGGGGTCCAACAAGAAGACGTAACGTTCGCTGATGTCCTCAGGCAACTTCTCGTAGAACAACTTGGGCAATGCGGTTTCCTCGTCTCTCTGGATCAAGATCTTGCCGATCCTCACAGATCTGCAACAATCTCTTAATCCCATCTCCATAGATTCTCCAGCACGAACAATGGACACACCACAGATCTTTCCCAAGAAGCGGGCTCCACTGTACTCAAGACCGCCGTGGCATTTGATCACAGCATCCTCAACAGGCAATTGGTTCAAGCCTTCCTCAACCAAAAGTCTGATGATTCTGTCCGAGTAGAAGACGAAGTCCCCACGTTTCGTGGTTTGGTCACGGATGATCGAGTACAATCCGATGAGCTGGTTTGTCTGAGGCAACAAGATAACGTTCTTACTAACTTCGTTGGAAACAGCCATGATGAGATGAGATTATGAGAAAAGATGCGATAAAGATTTTGCGGAGATTCGCATAATACCGAACCGATTATTTACCAACCGGACAAGTAATTTGGAAACACGTACTTGAAGAAAGGGGTTTGAGCCGAAGATGCCTGTGCCAATTCGTGATTGTTGCAATATTGGAAGCTGAAGGAAAAACGTACGTAATTTGACGTAAGTGAGTAAGAGATATGAGGAGAGGAAAGCGATCTTAGAGAAGTGATATGTGGCAGAAGATGCTGCGAAGTCGATACCACATCCTCATCACTGGCTGAAGATGCTAAGCTGAAGTAGTTGACTTTTTTCGTGAAAAGTGACTCCACCATGAGAAAGAACTGTGCCGTACGGACCACATGATCATTGCTAACACTACACTTCTGCACCTCCTGCTGTCGTATTAATATTACTGCTCCACTGCAAATGGGTTTTCGATGCTCTCCGTTCCATTCAATGGCGAGAGCGTCAACAACTGTGGGCCTCTCACAACGACCGTGCCCAACTCACGAGTCTTGTCCGTTAATATCTCGTCGTCATCGTCGTCCCTGAGCGTCTCAGTCACGTTTTCCAACACCAAGTTCATCAACTGGTCGTAGCCCTTCAAAACACCGACAATCTGTCTGCCACCGATGAACTTCACCGTGACCTTGTCGTCTCTGTACTTGCTCAAGTCCAAGATGGCCTCTCTCTTGGGCCTTTCTTGTCTGGATGCGTTCTTTCTATCATTTCTGTCTTTGTCGTTTCTGTCCCTGTCATTTCTCCTGTTATTGTTGTTGTGCTGGCGGCCGCCTTGTCTGGACTTTTCGTTAGTATGTGTCGCCATCTTGTCGTTGGTACATACGTTCTCCATTGTAGTTGAACACTTTTACTTCGCACAATATTCAACTTGATATTGTTTAGTACAGGATTTTAACGTGAACACAAACATGGATATTCCAGTGTATTTCACCTCAGACCTCACGTCGTCCGAGCGCCGAGTGTCGCCTCAATGGACGATAAAATACTTGAGACAGCGTCTTGAGCAAATCACCGGCATTGAGCCCAAGTTCCAGAAACTTCAATACTACCCAATACGGACATCTAATGAGTCCCGTTTCTTGCTGGAAACGGAAGGCAATGTTGCCGATCTCAACCTTACGCCTTACAGTCGAATCCATGTTATAGACACCGATCCAGGGTCCACGTTGTCTCAGCTCAAAGACGACACTGGGGAGAGATTCGAGCTTTCGCAAGAAGAATACGAGAAAAGATCCGATTCCGTGTTGCAATGGAAGAAGCAGAACAACTTGGGTCGCTTTGATGCAGAATACAACGAGCAGAAACAGCTAGCAATTGCAGAGAACGAGAAGCTAGTGCAAGATATGAAGGTCGGATCGCGTTGCAGAGTGTTGAACATCATGAGCGAGCGCAGAGGTGTGATCAGATACGTGGGCAAAATCGAAGAGTTGGACAAGGGTGAGAGCGTTTGGGTTGGCATTGAGTTCGATGAGCCCGTGGGGAAGAACGACGGACTGATTGGAGACGTCAGAGTCTTTCAAGCAAGGCCCAAGCATGGCAGTTTCGTGCGGCCCAAGCAGGTAGAGGTTGGCGACTTCCCTGAGGAAGACTTGTTCAGTGACGACGAGGAGCTTTAGAGAGGCTAAATACTAATATAGTTGCTGATGGTTATTTTGCAATTTGGGCAATCTTCGTATGTCTTCAAGAAACCTGCTTTGCACGTCAACGACACTCAACACGTCTCGGAGTATTTTGGGTCCTTCCACAATATTCGATCGTTGAATATAGCGTAATCTTGCGGATTTCGCGGAAGATATCGATTGACATATTTCACCATAACATCACAATGGACGCTCCAGAGCCACCTTTCCAGTTCATCTACAACTACGTGGACAAAGACGACTTCATCAAGTACCTTCGTTTGACGGTGTTTGTGTGTTTGTACGTTTTTGCTAGAGGCTATTACGCCAACTGGTCGAAGGCAAAGCAGATCAAGAGACAGATCGACATCGACAACAAGGAGAAGGCCGAGGAGAAGGCAATGAAGGAGAAGGCGAGCAACGAGAAGCTCGAGAAATTGGACGAGGAGGCTGAGACTTTCGGCTGGGGCAAGGCCACAAGAAGAAGAGTGAAGCGTCAAGAACAGGAGCTCGAAGCCAAGATTCAGGAGGTTCGTGACTACAACCAGAGTGCTTACGATGCTGCAGAGGACCACGATATCGAGGACTTGTTGCAGGACTAATCACTCCTACGTGGATGTATTTAAAGTCGGGGAATTCTGCTTCCTTCTAATCTTGCATATCTCTACAGAAGGCATTAGGTGGTTCAACCATGTAAATAATCCAAAAAAGGGAAAGATGTATTGAATGGCACCGTAGCCTTGAGTATTCGATGTATGAAACCCGTTTCGTAGATCACTTATTTCCGTGTACTTTCGCTCAAATCAGTTGCAATGAACCAGCTTCTGTCAGCAAGTATGCTCACACATGCAGACTTCTAGTAGTGGAACCAAGTCCGTCTTCACGCTTATCGAGACGTTCGCAACACCTAGGAAATATAGCTCTACTTCCAAAAAACGAAACCAAGGCAATGCTGATGCTACGTTTAGCAATTCCAACACTGATATATTGCCACCTTTCCTCCAAAAGGCCCCATATCAACTCTTCTTCAACTCCATCACCAACCGGTCACGTGCCTCATCTTCAAATATCAAAGTGCGATGAGGAAAAAAAATACACTAACTATGGCTGATCCATTCCTCTCAGACCCGTCCAGAAAACGAAAGAGACCGGCCTCCAAAACGGCCAAGCCGAAGACTCCGTCACGTGGCCACGACCTGGAGATTTCCAGTGAGTCCGACGAGGGCGAAATCAACGATGCTGAGTTTGAAAAAGAGAAGGATCTCGACTCCGATGAGGAGTTCGCCTCCGAAAACGCCGCAGATAAGCGGAGAAGACTTGCTAAGCAGTACTTGGCCAACTTGAAAGCACAGGAGATCGAGGGCGAGTTCGACGCCGCCGATGAAGACAACGACAACTTGGCCCGCAGATTGCAAGAAGATGTGGCCGAAACAAAGGGTCACGTCTACAAATTCATAGCCGCCAAGGTGGAGCTGCAGTTGGCAGAAATCAAAGCCACCAACACACGTATTGGTTCTCGCAACTTGACCGGAGTGGCAGTGCACGATACATACATCTACACAGTGTCTAAAGACATGGAGTTGATCAAATGGCGCAGCGGGCGCAAGAAGCCACAGAGAGTGAAGCACACCAAGGGAGGCCCACGTTACGCCCCCGGCAAGGCCACAGGCCACCACTGGGCGCAAATCAACTGTGTGGCTGCGTCCCCAGACGGAAAATATGTCGTGACTGGTGGCTCTGATGCCCGCCTCATCATCTGGTCCGCGGAGAATTTGGCCTGCCTCAAGGTGTTCGAGACAAGAGCCGGTGTGAACGCAGTGTGCTTCCGCAGAGGCACAGACCAGTTGTACGCTGCATGTGCGGACTTGAGAATCCGTACCTTTTCTATAAACCAGCACGCACAGTTGGAGATCTTGTACGGCCACCAGGACAACATCACCGACGTGAGTGCGTTGGGCAGAGAGACGTGTGTCTCTGTGGGATCTCGTGACAAAACGGCGATGTTCTGGAAGATAGCCGAAGAGTCACGGTTGACGTTCAGAGGAGGAGCCATGAGACGCAGAAGAGACGACGACAAGAAGGACGGCGACAAGAAAGACAACGACGCACCCAAAGTCATCAAGACGGAAGAGGAGTTTTACGACGAAGGTTCGATCGATTCCGTTGCCATGGTAGACGAGTCCCATTTCGTCACCGGCTCCGACAACGGTAACGTTGCTTTGTGGGCGCTTTCGAAGAAGAAGGCGTTGTTCACGCAAAGACTCGCACACGGCTTGAGCGCTCTGGCCCTGCCAGCGAAGGCCAGTGCCGAAACTGCTCTTCTGATTGCAGAGCAACAGGTGTCTATTCGCCAGCCCTTCTGGATCACCGCCGTGTACGCTGTCCCATACTCTGATCTCTTCTTCACGGGATCATTCTCTGGAGAGCTCCGGCTCTGGAAAATTGACCAGACGTTCCGTAGTTTCTCCAACATAGGTGACGTTCAGGTGCGTGGGTGCATCGTCAAGATAGCAGGCGCCGAATTGCATGACCGCAAGCTTGTGGTGTACGTGGTAACAAGCAAGGAGCACCGTCTTGGACGGTGGTTGGGCAAGTTGGAAGGAGCCCGTAACGCGTTGACAGCGTTGACGTTTGACATATAGCATAGCATGCTGGGGGACCGGCAATAATGTATCATACCGAAGCAGAACCTAGTAGCGTCGTCAAACCGAACATATTATGTTCCTTATATTCTATACTATGTTACACTAGATGCGAATCTAGAATGCAGCCTCATCATCACCATCGTCTCTCATGTCATCGTCTCCTCCATCGAAGTACTTTTCAGCGTTGTAGTCGTCATCATCATCTTCTTCGAACTCGTCGTCGTAGTCGTCTTCCTCTACGTCGTCTTCGTTCTCCTTGCCCGTCTCAGCATCCAAGTCTTCGGCCAAACTCTTCAACTTTTCCAACATGGACTCAGCAGTATCAGTTTCGGAAATGCCAAACTGTTTGAGACCTCCGTCCGCCTTATAGGACGACAACAAGAGCTTTTTCTTTTGCTTGGAGATTCCCATCACAGAGTACAACTCTTCGGGGAAGAACTCTAGCTGATATGGGTACTCATCGATGGAACGTCCGACCTTTTTCACCTTCTTGTAGCGATCAGAGTACCGCTGAATGGATTCTGTAGGAGTGGCAGATTTCTCTTGCGGCGAGCCTGTAAAGAAGGGCCCGTCATACATCAATCTGGCAAATGCTAATGATTGTTTCGCTACACCTTCTTCATATGGCAGTAGAGGGCCGTGAATCGGGAGTTCGAGCTCCGGTTTTTCTGTGGCCTGACCCAGCGAGAGCACATCCGAGTAATCGAGCCCGAACGGCAAGAGCAAACGGCCAGATGTCTTGTTTCGAAAGGACATGGTGTGGTGAGTAAATTTTTGAAGATGCGCACGTGACGTGTGATTTTAGCTGCGAAATATGAGGGAGTGATAACGTAACAATAGAGAGTAAGATATAGGTAAGGGTTATTGGAGTACCGCAATGGCATCGTGATGGTATCGCCCAAACGCAAAACTCTTCTCTCAGCCTTATAACCGCTTCTATGCGTCGCTTTGAAAGTTATCGGAAACGGAAATGCACAGATATTACTGGGAGAGGCGATGAAAACAACCATTCAATTACAACCGAACGTCGTCAACTGAACAGATGTGATCTTCCTGATCCGGCCAAGAACTGCCGTCCGAACCGCACTTCGCCGATTACGCAATTACGCCACCGTATCATAATCTCCAGATTCGCTCTTGCAATTCATTAGTCAGAAGTGCATTGCAGAAGTGCATTGGACGGCTCCAGGGTCTCTATTCTTAGACGTAACTTGTCAACGGTTAGAAGCACTCTAACATGTAGTTGGCGTAAATGCCACGCACTGGACTCATTATGCACATGTACCGTGGTTATGTTAGCGGTCCTAACCATGTCTGAATTACCACATCGCATTTGGGTTCGGATGCTTGTCGGGAGAAGTTCGGGAGTGTTCCGACGCAAAACCTAGGTGGGGCATTGCATGTAAATGCAGTGGGTTCAACCACAATGGCATCATAACTACACAAGAACCACAAGTACATGTCCCGGAGCTGCATTTTCCGATAATGCAACTTCACGTCTAGCCTTTCATTGTGCTTCCTATTGTGTCAAACCCCTCTGTACACCGCCCAGTGGCTATGCTCAACACAATCTGATAGCAGTATGCGCGACGGCTTTTTTTCCCCTACGAGCTCTATGATCTAATTACATTGGATTGAGCGAATTTAGCCCGTCCCTGACAATTGTGTTCGTTGAGCTATGATTAGAATAAGGTACTAGGCTAGGTTCTCTTTACGAGTGTCTAGCCGCATGAGGCACGGCTCGTTCACGTGCAGATAAGCCTCCTACTTATTGTGGAGTCTTGCCTCAGGATGCAAAATCGTAATCATGTTAGAAACTTTGGAAGGACCGTTGAAACAACGGAGGCTTCTCTCGTTTCTATTCAAGGATGTCGCACCATTGCCTATGGAAAGCGACAAGAAGCCATATCCACAAAAAACAGCCTCGTACTTTTCTAAAGCACTGTTCTGGTGGACCACAGATGTGATGAAGGTGGGATACACCCGTACTTTGGAACCTGGCGACTTGTACGAATTGAGTGATGATTTGAAGGTTGAGGAAAACACAAATAAGGTTAGAGAATCACTCCTGGAAATCGAGGGGGACTACACCGCCACCAATATCTTGAAGAAGTTGACTTGGATTTACGGGTGGGATCTTTTCTGCGCCCAACTTTCCTTATTGGTATTCGATATTACTGAAAGCGTGAGCCCTTTAGTCACAAAAGAATTGCTAAAGTATATCGAAAGGCGTGCAAGTGGTATTACTTCTGCGACTGCTGGAGGAATTGGATTTGCTGTGGCTAGTATTACGATGAATTTCCTTGGCGAGACATGTTTGAACCACTACAATTATCAGTCGGCGGTACTTGGAACGAAATTCAAATCCGTATTCACTTCGCTCATGCTCGAGAAGTCGTTCAGACTTAGTCCTGTTGCTCGTCAAAGATACCCGACCAGTAAGATAACCTCTGTTGTAACCACGGACTTGTCGAGAGTTGAAAGTGCAATGCAAGTACTGCCTTTCTTGTTCTCAGCCCCGATTCCATTTATCGTCTCTATTGCGATTTTGAGTGCCAATATTGGTGTCACAACTTTGGTGGCAGTTGCTTTGGTCGCTATCTTCACCTCTTGTCTCTTTTTTTCCATAAAGAGACTCTTCAAATACCGGTCTGCTGTGGTACCGTTTACCGATAAAAGAATCAACATTATCAAGGAAATCATCAGCAACCTAAAGGTGATCAAGTTCTACAACTGGGAGTCTCCGTACTTCAAAACTTTCTTTGAAGCTCGTAGTGCAGAGATAGAAGTGATCCAGAAGATGCAAACCTTAAGAAATTTGGTTCAAGCGGTTGCAGGGAGTATCACATATCTTGTCACTATGGTGGTGATCATCGTGGTTCATGCGGTTGACCCACACCGCTCCGCTGCTGAGATTTTCTCCTCGGTTCAGCTGCTTGGATCTTTGTCCAATGTGTTCAATACTCTTCGGGTATCCCTCACATCAATCTCAGACTTGGTGAGTGGTTTCAAAAGAATTGCAGAGTTTTTGAACTTACCTGAAAAGGTTGATGAAGGAAGGTACATTATAGGGAATGCCATCGAAGAAATCGCTTTGAATGTCAAGGATGCTACATTCATTTGGGAGCAATTTGACGAGGACAAATTGGTTACTGAGAAGTCAAGCCTGGAGCTCACTTCTCTTGATAACATCAACTTGTCGATCAAGAAAGGTGAGTTCATTGTAGTTACTGGTTCTATTGGATCTGGAAAGAGCTCGCTCCTTGATGCGTTGTCAGGGTTTATGACTTGCACAGATGGCACAGTCGAAGTGAATGGATCGCTAATCCTCTGTGCCGAGCCTTGGGTCCAAAATTCCACAGTCCGGGAGAACATCATTTTTGGATCACCATATGAGGAGGAGAAGTATAACAAAGTGTTATATTCTTGCTCACTTATAAGCGACTTGGCGAGCTTTCCAGCTGGCGACTTGACTGAAGTTGGAGAGAGGGGAATTACACTTTCAGGTGGCCAGAAAGCTAGGATTTGTTTGGCTAGAGCAGTATATGCCGACACCGACATCATTCTCATGGACGATGTTCTTAGTGCTGTTGACGCAAAAGTAGGTAAGCATATTGTGAACAACTGCTGCTTGGGCCTCTTGGAAGGAAAAACTCGTATATTGGCGACACACCAACTTTCTTCAGTTAAGGAGGCGGATAGAGTTGTGTTCATGAAGGGAGATGGAACATTTGATATGGGCACGTTGGAGGAGGTTTCAAAGAATGACCAGTTTGCAAAGTTGCTTTCTTTGAGTCAACAAGTTGCGGAAGAGGAAGAAGAGAAAGAGAAAGTTAATGTGGAGATGGAGGAACTTGACATAGAGCCCTTCGAAACCATCAGTAATGGAGAACCCGTTACCTTGAATCTTCGCAGAAGAAAGCAGGGCTCCTCGGAAGACGAGTCATATGTCGAAATTGCCGATAACCAAGATGCATCGAAGGGAAAGATAACAAGCGATGAGGAAAAGGCAGTTAACTCCTTGAAGGCGGAAGTCTACATGACGTATACCAAATTCGGCGTTGGTCGATTGACCGTACCAGGATTTCTCATTTTCTTCTTACCAGTGATCGGCATTGCTGTTTTCACTGAACTCTTTTCTTCTACTTGGCTCTCGTTTTGGGTGAGCCGTAGGTTCCACAAGAGCTCCGGGTTTTACTCTGGAATCTACGCCATGCTCACCATTTTGTTCATTGGATTTCTCATGCTTTTTTACGTCACCGTGGCAAGGTTTACGTTGAATTCGCTGAAAGAGCTTAACATAAAGGCCGCAAAAGAAGTCTTGCGGACCCCAATGAGCTTTTTGGATGTTACTCCAACAGGGCGGATTTTGAATCGTTTTACTAAGGACACAGATGCGCTCGATAATGAACTTGGCAATACTCTCAAATTCACATTACATGCCCTGGCGTTCATTTTAGGTCTGTTGATTTTGAACATTATCTATGTCCCTTGGGTTGCAATTTCGGTGCCTTTCCTTGCTGTGCTATACATTGGAGTTGCAAACTATTACCAAGCGTCTTCCAGAGAGATCAAAAGGTTGGAAGCAGTGCAGCGTTCCTTTGTCTACAACAACTTGTCTGAAGTATTGAGCGGAATGAAAGTGATTACAGCATACGACAGAAAGGAGCTGTTCTTAACTCGCAATCAGGAACATTTGAATGTAACGAACGAGTGTACATTTTTGAATATTGGAGCCTCGCAGTGGTTATCCACTTCCTTGCAAGCTCTTGCTTCAGTGTTTTCGCTTATTGTCTGTATTCTCAGTGCTTCGGGAATCTTCAAGTTACTGCCTGCTACCGTTGGTTTGTTGGTGAACAACCTTTTGTCCTTGTCATACCAACTATCTTCCCTTACATCGCTTGTTACGAGAGTTGAAAATGATATGAATTCGGCCGAAAGAATCATATTCTATGCGGAGAAGCTTCCCGAGGAGGAGAGCGCACATCTCCCAGGTATAGTCCCGGATAAGGAGAAATGGCCACTGAACGGCGGTATCGAGTTTCAAAACGTTTCTATGTCATATCGACCGGGACTTCCTCTCGTCCTTAAAGACTTGTCGTTTAAGGTACAGCCAGGAGAGAAGATTGGAATCTGTGGACGTACAGGTGCTGGTAAGTCTTCAATTATGTCTACTCTATTCCGTCTTCAGGAGTTGAACGGTGGGACGATTAACGTGGATGGTTTGGATATTCTGAAACTCGCTTTGAGTGCTCTCAGAAGCAACATATCAATCATTCCACAAGAGCCCATCTTGTTCTCAGGAACACTTAGAAAGAACTTGGACCCTTTCGGTGAACATGACGCCGCTTTCTTGTGGGACGTTATGCGGAGATCTCACATTTTGACCGAGAATGAAATTGCTGTCGAAAGCGCAAGACCAACCGACGATGATGGAATCCACAAGTTTCATTTGGATCATGACGTGTTGGAGGACGGATCTAACTACTCGTTGGGTGAGAGACAGCTCATTTCATTTGCTCGTGCCTTGGTAAGACAAACGAAGATTTTGGTTCTCGACGAGGCTACATCTTCAGTGGACTACGAGACTGACCGCAAGATCCAGAGCACAATCGACCGTGAGTTTGCTGATTGTACGATTTTGTGCATCGCCCATCGTCTTAACACGATCTTGCACTACGATAAGATCATGACGTTAGACAAGGGTGAGGTTGCGCAATTTGATACTCCTGCCACATTGTTCCATCAGGATGGAATTTTCAGGCAGATGTGTGATAGGTCAGGAATAGTGGAAGCCAATTTCGAGGCTTAATTTTTTTTAGCCGAGTATTATTACTCTTTTTGATTCCCGAATAATAACCCTTTTTTAACTTGGCGATCGCGAAAAATGATTCATCATGCATGCTGTATTACTAATACTTCTTTCCAAGCGCGTGGAATATATCAGTTATCTGCCACCGTTGTATTAGTAGATTTCTCCACATGAGCCGAAAGGTCTGTACCGGCCTTTCATGTGTTTTTCAATTGCCTCTCATGTGTTCATCAACTCT
Organism: Danielia oregonensis; assembly: GCA_003707785.3. Lineage (NCBI taxonomy): Eukaryota > Fungi > Ascomycota > Pichiomycetes > Serinales > Metschnikowiaceae > Danielia > Danielia oregonensis. The sequence goes on from PPLJ03000008.1 coordinate 755,975, forward strand.
ATAAAGATGGACTGAAAACTGAAACGAACTCTCCTAAACTCCGTACCACTTCTAAGCGCGGTGCGCTAGCCGCACCATGGCACGGCGACATACATGCATATAAACCGATAAGAATCGCATGTTATCAGGAGCAGATTTCACTTCCCTTCATCTAGTATGTTGGACACATTGGAAGGACCGTTGAAACAGCGGAGACTTCTTTCCTTCCTCTTCAAAGATGTGGCACCGTTGCCCTTGAAGAGTGAAAAGAAACCATATCCACAGAAAAGAGCCTCGTATTTATCGAAAGTCCTGTTCTGGTGGACCACAGACGTGATGAAGGTGGGTTACACCCGGACCTTGGAGGCCGATGACATGTACGAATTGAATGAAGAGTTAACGGTTGAAAAGAACACAGCTAAAGTGAAAGAAGGTATCCTGAACCTCGGGGACGAGTACAATGCCTATGCACTCATGAAGACCTTGGCATGGCTCTACAAATGGGACATTCTCATGGCCCAGGTTTCGTTGATAATCTGCTTCACTGCTGAGAGTGTCAATCCTTTGGTCACAAAGGAATTGCTTAAATTTATTGAAAGACGTGCTAGCGGGATCACTTCTGCCACGGCCGCAGGAATCGGTATCGCAATTGCAAGCAATGCGATGAACTTCATCTCCGAGGTATTCATGAACCACTATTACTATCAGGCAGGTTTACTTGGAACGAAGTTCAAGTCAGTATTCACCTCGCTCATACTTGAGAAGTCTTTCAGACTCAGTGCCATTGGCCGCCACAGATACCCAGCCAGTAAGATCACTTCGATAGTGGCTACGGACTTATCCAGAGTGGAAGGTGCGATGATTGTTCTGCCTTTGATAATCTCGAGTCCGATTTCGTTTTTCATCTCCATTGCCATTTTGGCTGTCAACCTTGGTGTCACAGCCGTGCTTGCTGTTGCATTGTTTGCCATATTCTCCATCTGTCTCACGTTTGCGATCAAAAAGCTTTTCAAATATCGCTCTACAGTGGTGCCCTTCACAGACAAAAGAATCAATATAATCAAAGAGATTATCAGCAATCTTAAGGTAATTAAGTTCTACAGCTGGGAGATTCCTTATTTCAACAATTTCCAAGAAGCCCGTGGAGCTGAAATGAATGTGATCGTGAAGATGCAGACTTTAAGGAATGTGATTTCAGCCATTTCCATGAGTATGACTTCTCTCGTATCTATGGTGTCACTTGTCGTTCTTCATGCTATTAGCCCCAACCGTTCCGCTGCTGAAATCTTTTCGTCAATTCAGCTGTTCAGTTCTTTGTCGAATGTTTTCAATCTTCTTCCTGCAGCAATATCAAGGATTGCTGATTTAGTGAACGGTTTCGATAGAATTGCAGAGTTTTTGAGCCAGCCAGAGAATATTGACGAAGGCAGATATATCGTGAGAAACGACGATTCAAAAGCAAATGCTTTGGAAGTCAATGACGCTTCATTTATCTGGGAACAGTTCGAAGAGGACAAATTGGTCACTGAGAAATCAAACCTGGAACTCAACTCGCTTGACCGCATTGACTTGTCTATCAAGAAGGGCGAGTTTGTTGTCGTAACTGGTTCCATTGGATCTGGAAAGAGTTCGCTCCTCAACGCATTGTCAGGCTTCATGACTTGCGTTGATGGTACGGTCGAAGTGAATGGATCGCTTATTCTCTGTGCGGAGCCATGGATCCAGAATACCACCGTCCGTGAGAACATTACGTTCGGCTCACCATATGATGAGGCAAGATACAACGAGGTTGTGTTTTCTTGTTCACTTCAGAGTGATTTCGCTACTCTTCCTGGAGGCGATTTGACTGAAGTTGGAGAGAAAGGTATTACACTTTCCGGTGGCCAGAAAGCCAGAATATGTTTGGCTAGAGCAGTATATGCTGACACCGATATCATTCTTATGGACGATGTCCTTAGTGCTGTTGACGCTAGAGTCGGCAAGCATATTGTGAACAACTGCTGCTTGGGACTTTTAGATGGAAAAACACGTATTTTGGCAACTCACCAGCTTTCTTTGATCGGCCAAGCTGACAGAGTGGTGTTTATGAAAGGTGACGGAACACTTGAAGTGGGCACTATGGAGGAAGTCTCGAAGAACGAACAATTCGCAAACTTGCTTTCTTTTAGTCAAGCGGCTGAGGAAGAAGAAGAGGAAGAAGATGTCGAAGGGGCAGATGTCACTGATTTGTACGAAACTATTGGCGATGAAAAAGTTGGCTCTTCTAAGGTCCGTCGGAGGAAGAAGGGTCCTTCTGAAGATGAAGCTTATGATGTGGCATTGAATCAAGACGCTTCAAAGGGAAAGATAACCAGCGTAGAAGAGAAAGCAGTCAATTCCTTGACAAGCGAGGTATACAAAACCTTTCTCAAATTCGGCGTGGGTCGCATTACAGTTCCTGGGTTCCTTATTTTTTTTCTTTCGGTGATTTCTGTTTCTGTGTTCACTGAAATCTTCTCCTCTACATGGCTCTCGTTTTGGGTATCCAATAAGTTTGATAGTACCACTGGCTTTTACTCTGGGATCTATGTGTTGTTGAACATGTCGAGTTTGGCTTTCCTCATGCTCGAATTCATTGCTGTGGTAAGGTTTACGTTGAAATCTCTGAAGACACTCAATATAACTGCTGCGAAGCAAGTCTTAAGAGCTCCAATGAGTTTCTTGGACGTGACACCAACTGGAAGAATATTGAACCGCTTCACTAAGGACACAGATTCCCTCGACAACGAAATTGGAGGCACCGTCAAACTAATGATCCATGCCTCGGGATTTATTGTTGGCCTGTTGATCTTGAATATCATCTATATTCCTTGGGTAGCACTAGCAGTGCCTTTCCTTGCAGCTGTCTATATTGCTGTTGCCAATTATTATCAAGCTTCTTCAAGAGAGATCAAGAGGTTGGAAGCAGTGCAGCGTTCCTTTGTTTACAACAACTTGTCTGAAGCGTTGAGCGGAATGAGAGTTATCAAAGCTTACAAAAGGAAGGATCTGTTCATGGAACGCAACGAAGTGTTTTTGAATGAGACAAATGAGTGCACCTATATGAGCAATGCAGCTTCCAAGTGGTTGGCCATTTCGTTGCAATTCATAGCTTCGCTTTTTTCGCTCATAATTTGTGTGCTCAGTGCTTCCGGACTCTTCCACTTGCTGCCTGCTACTGTGGGTATGTTGGTGAACAACCTTATGTCGTTAACGTACCAAATGTCGTCGCTCACTTCATATGTTACGCAGGTGGAGAACGATATGAATTCCGTCGAAAGATTGATCTTCTATGCCAAGAAGCTTCCTGAAGAGGAGAGTGCGATGCACCCAGGAGTGTCCCCCGACAAGGCGACATGGCCACTGGAGGGAAGCGTCGAGTTTGACCGTGTCTCCATGGCTTACAGACCAGGACTTCCTCTTGTACTTAAGGACTTGTCTTTCAAGATTCAGGCTGGTCAGAAGATCGGTATTTGCGGACGGACAGGTGCCGGCAAGTCTTCGATCATGACGACACTCTTCCGTCTTCAAGAGTTGAGCGGCGGATCTATTACCATCGACGGAGTTGATATCCTGAAGCTTGATTTGGGTGCCCTCAGAAGCAGCTTATCCATTATTCCGCAAGAACCTATCTTGTTTTCGGGATCACTTAGGAAGAACTTGGATCCTTTTGGTGAGCATGACGACGCCTTTTTGTGGGATATTATGCTCAGATCGCAGATCTTGACAGAGCGAGAAATTGCATTGGAGAGTATCAAACTGGGCGACGATGACGGGCTACACAAATTTCATTTGGACCATCAAGTATCCGAGGAAGGAGCGAACTACTCCTTAGGAGAGAGACAACTTATCTCGTTCGCCCGTGCGTTGGTCAGACAGACGAAAATCTTGATCTTGGATGAAGCGACATCTTCGGTGGACTATGAAACTGATCATAAGATCCAGACTACCATCAACCGTGAGTTTGCAGACTGCACGATTTTGTGTATCGCCCATCGTCTCAACACGATTTTGCACTACGATAAGATCATGACATTGGACAAAGGTGAGGTTGCGCAGTTTGATACTCCTGCCACATTGTTCCACCAGGAGGGATTATTTAGAGAGATGTGCGACCGTTCAGGAATCGTTGAGTCCAATTTCGAAGCTTAGTTTAATAGCCGATCATATCAAACTTTAACGTCTCATTTGTACTTACCGAACCATTGCCCTTGTAATCTGGCGATCGCAGAAGTATAAATTAATGTGCTAGTTTCGTACAACCTAAGCGCTTGGAAGATGATGTTGAAGTGCCACAATCATACCGTGCTTAGTGGATTTCTTCAAACGAGCCGAAACCATGTATACAGCAGCTCTTTCAAGATAGGCTAAAGTTTCTTGAAATTCGTACAATCTTCGAAAGCGATGCGCTAGCTATGACACATTTAGATACATGCACATAAACTGATAAGAATCGCGCTTTATCAGGAAGAGATTTCACTTCTCTTCAACTAGTATGTTGGACACATTGGAAGGACCGTCGAAACAGCGGAGACTTCTTTCCTTCCTTTTTAAAGAGGTGGCGCCGTTGCCCCTGAAGAGTGAAAAGAAACCATATCCACAAAATTCAGCTTCTTACTTGTCTAAGGCACTATTCTGGTGGACTACAGACGTGATGAAGGTGGGGTACACCCGTACCTTGGACGCCGATGATATGTACGAATTGAATGGAGAGTTAACGGTTGAAAAGAACACCGCCAAAGTGAGAGAAGGCATCTTTAATCTCGGAGGTGAATTCGATGCCTATGCACTTATGAAGACCTTGGCGTGGCTCTACAAATGGGACATTCTTATGTCACAGGTCTCCTTAGCGATTTCTTTCACTGCCGAAAGTGTGAACCCTTTGGTCACAAAGGAATTGCTTAATTTCATCGAAAGACGTGCTAGCGGGATCACTTCTGCCACGGCCGGAGGAATCGGTATCGCAATCGCAAGTAATGTGATGAACTTCATCGCCGAGGTATTCATGAACCACTATTACTATCAAGCAGGTTTACTTGGAACAAAGTTTAAGTCGGTGTTCACCTCGCTCATACTTGACAAGTCGTTTAGACTTGATGCTATCGGCCGCCACAGATACCCAGCGAGCAAGATCACTTCAATAGTGGCTACGGACTTATCCAGAGTGGAAACTGCATTGATTTACCTGCCTTTATTGCTTTCAAGCCCGATTTCATTTTTCATCTCAATTGCCATTTTGGCTGTCAACCTTGGTGTCACAGCTGTGGTTGCTATTGCATTGTTTGCTATATTCTCCATCTGTCTCACGTTTGCGATCAAGAAGCTATTCCAGTATCGCTCTAAAGTTGTTCCCTTCACAGACAAACGAATCAATATAATCAAAGAGATAATCAGCAATCTTAAGGTGATCAAGTTCTACAGCTGGGAGGTCCCCTACTTCAACAACTTTAAGGAGGCCCGTGGAGCTGAAATGAATGTAATCGTGAAGATGCAAACTTTGAGAAATGTGATCTTAGCAATATCCATGAGTATGACTTCTCTCGTATCTATGGTGTCGCTTGTAGTGCTTCACGCTATCAGTCCAAACCGTTCCGCTGCTGAAATCTTCTCGTCCATTCAGCTGTTCAACTCTTTGTCTAGTGTTTTCAATCTTCTTCCTGCAGCAATATCAAGGGTTGCTGACATGGTGAATGGTTTTACGAGAATTGCAGAGTTTTTGAGCCAGCCAGAGAATATCGACGAAGGCAGATACATTGTGGGAAGCGACGATTCAAAAGCAAATGCTTTGGAAGTCAATGACGCTTCATTTATCTGGGAACAGTTCGAAGAGGACAAATTGGTCACTGAGAAATCAAACCTGGAACTCAACTCGCTTGACCGCATTGACTTGTCTATCAAGAAGGGCGAGTTTGTTGTCGTAACTGGTTCCATTGGATCTGGAAAGAGTTCGCTCCTCAACGCATTGTCAGGCTTCATGACTTGCGTTGATGGTACGGTCGAAGTGAATGGATCGCTTATTCTCTGTGCGGAGCCATGGATTCAGAATACCACCGTCCGTGAGAACATTACGTTCGGCTCACCATATGATGAGGCAAGATACAACGAGGTTGTGTATTCCTGCTCACTTCCAAGTGATTTGGCTATTCTTCCTGCGGGAGACTTGACTGAGGTGGGAGAAAAAGGCATTACACTTTCCGGTGGCCAGAAAGCCAGAATATGTTTGGCTAGAGCGGTATATGCGAACACTGACATCATTCTTATGGACGATGTACTCAGTGCAGTGGATGCAAAAGTCGGTAAGCACATTGTGAGCAACTGCTGCTTGGGACTCTTGGATGGAAAGACACGCATATTAGCAACTCATCAACTTTCTTTGATCGGCCAAGCTGACAGAGTGGTGTTTATGAAAGGTGACGGAACGCTTGAAGTGGGCACTGTGGAGGAAGTCTCCAAGAACGAACAATTTGCAAACTTGCTTTCCTTCAGTCACAATGCAGAGGAAGCGGAAGAAGAAGAGGAAGACGAGGTTGAAGAGACAGAGGAGGATGATTTGTACGAGACTATTGGCGATGGAATGGTTGGTACCACTGTCCGTCGGAGAAAGAAGGGTTTATCCGCAGATGAAACTTATGTGGATGTGTCATTGAATCAAGACGCTACCAAAGGAAAATTGACAACTGATGAAGAAAAGGCGGTCAACTCTTTGACTAGAGACGTCTACAAGCTGTTCATCGAATTTGGTGCTGGCCGCCTTTCGGTTCCTGGCTTCCTCATATTATTCTCCATCGTGATTAGTATTTCCGTTTTCAGTGAGATCTTCTCCTCGACATGGCTCTCCTTCTGGGTAGCACGCAAGTTCGACAAGAGCAACGCGTTCTACTCTGGTCTTTATGTCATGTTCAACACGATGTACACGGGTTTTCTCATGCTTGAATTCGTTGCTGTGGTAAGGTTTGCATTGAAATCACTGAAAACTCTCAATATAACGGCTGCTAAGCAAGTATTGCGTGCTCCAATGAGTTTCTTGGACGTGACTCCTACTGGAAGAATATTGAACCGCTTCACTAAGGACACAGACGCTCTCGACAACGAAATTGGAAGCACTATCAAATTAACGATTCATGCCTTAGGATTTATTGTTGGCCTGTTGATCTTGAATATCATCTATATTCCTTGGGTAGCCCTTGCAGTGCCTTTCCTCGCAGCTGTCTATATTGCTGTTGCCAATTACTATCAAGCTTCTTCAAGAGAGATCAAGAGATTGGAAGCAGTGCAGCGTTCTTTCGTCTACAATAACTTGTCCGAAGCCTTGAGCGGAATGAAAGTTATCAAAGCTTACAAGAGGAAGGACCTGTTCATGGAACGCAACGATGTTTTTTTGAATGAAACGAATGAGTGCACTTATATGAGCAATGCATCCTCCAAGTGGTTAGCTATCTCCTTGCAGTTTTTTGCTTCAGTTTTTTCGTCAATTATCTGTGTGCTCAGTGCTTCTGGAGTATTCCACTTGCTGCCTGCCACGGTGGGTTTGTTGGTTAATAACCTTATGTCGTTGACGTACCAAATGTCGTCGCTCACTTCATATGTTACGCAGGTGGAGAACGATATGAATTCCGTCGAAAGATTAATCTTCTATGCCAAGAAGCTTCCTGAAGAGGAGAGTGCGATGCACCCAGGAGTGTCCCCCGACAAGGCGACATGGCCACTGGAGGGAAGCGTCGAGTTTGACCGTGTCTCCATGGCTTACAGACCAGGACTTCCTCTTGTACTTAAGG